>OX596217.1:8149798-8285989 GCA_951394215.1 Glyphodes perspectalis
CTACTTTTGAAATGCTATCGCTATGTGCCTTGGGACTCACTCGAGAGCACATATTGTAGTTTTGTCGATCCGTGTTTCGGAAAGAGTTTGTAACAATATTACGTTTAGTCGTTATTACTCTGCGATGAACACCCAAAAAGGCTATCTCGGTCGGCTTCACTAAATTAATTGTTTATTCATCCTGAATTCTATTCCAATTTGCAGATACTCTTATCTACTACTACGATAACAAGACCAGCGAACCCTTTATTATATAACAAAAAAAATCGACTTCAAAAACGAACCTAATAAAAGTAAAATATAAATTTACTTAGGCCAAAGTATTACGTATTTTAATACTTATAAATTTGAAGTCATCTATAATTGACGGAAATATCGGTGAACATACATAAAAAAAAATATATTATACATACAGACGAATTGAGAACCTCCTCCTTTTTTGAAGTCGGTTAAAAATAATACTCTGCATACTAATAAAACAACAAACAGTGTCATACTTACTCTAATAGCAAAACAAAGAGCGAATTTTAGGCAGAGCGAGAATACCGCTGCCAGCTGAGTGCGAGGCCCCACGTTGGAGGCACCATTGCGGCCCCATAGCGCCAGCAGAGGCACTGCCGCGCCGAACATCAGAGGCATGCCTGTATTAAAGCACAGAATAAAAACCGTATATAAAGTTAAAGAAAATTCCGTAATAAAATGCTAATCACAATTTTCTACCAGGATAAGAGCATACATACATACAAAGAAATCATGATATTATTATCTATGTATGTGCTTTCTAAAGTGATATGATTTTTCTAAAGAGCAAGTATAAGACGTAGACTTGAATTAAATGAATTGAATAGGTTTGATAAATTATGGATTTTTTCGCATTATCTATCTATATTTTTGACTTGATTTAGCTGGGGGCCCCATTGAATCCACGGGGCCCTGGGCTGAAGCCCAAAAAGATGTATGGTAGATCCGGCCCTGATCATAATTAAAGATCATCAATACTTTGCATTATCTTTGATACCCTTAATACAATACCAAAAAAAAATTTCAAAAAAAAAAAAAAATCAGTCGAATTGAGAACCTCCTCCTTTTTTTTGAAGTCGGTTAAAAATGGTTAAATTATTTTTGGAAAACAAACAGAAACAAGTAAAATTCTCTCGTGCAATGAAATCTGTCAAAACTAACAGAAACTCCGCATTCCTGTACATTAACTACCAGGGAATTGGACCAATTTAACAACTCGCCGTGATGTTAAGCAAGAAAACAGGTCATGCAGATCGTTATCGAAAACTACTGATAAAAAACATTACTCGAAAGACATTACTACAGTTACGTGTATGGGCGTTGACAAATATTCTTTTATTTGATTATAGATTGTGGAGATTGGCGTAAGCATTAGGAGATAATAATGCGGCATTGGCTGTCATAAGTATCTAACAAATGTCTAGAAAAACGCATTTATGTTTGTAATTCGATTACAATGTAAAAAATAAGACATTTGCACGATAGATCATAGTTAAAACCACATATAATTTGGTTCAGTTAATATGCCCATGAGCGTTTAAACAATGTTCTAACAATTTTAGATATAGCAAATCTGTTAATTACCTACATTGAAACAATCCTAATTTCGCGGCCCTTAGGTAGGGAAAACAAAGAGAATAGATTGGTTGGTTACATCCAAGATTAGCTGAATGTGCAGTTTTCCTGACAATGTTTCTATTTAGCTAAGTATATTATAAAGCTGAAGAGTTTGTTTGCTTAAACGCGCTAATCTCAGGAACTACTAGTCCGATTTAAAAAATTCTTTCAGTGTTAGATAGCCCATTTATCGAGGAAGGCTATAGGGTATATAACATTAACCATAAACGTGGGTGAAACCGCGGACACATCTAGTTAGCTATAAACTGTTTTTTTGAATCTATTTCGACTTTTAAAATATCCAGCGGTCTGTAGTCGTAACCTCTTGGTTCTTACATAAACGGCAGCGTTCTTATCCACTATACTACGGCTCCTATCTAAGCCAATATATCTACTCACCGAAGAGATCGAGCGACACCAGGAAGGCGGTGATGGGCGGCCCCACGGACAGGTAGTTGGGGTCGCCGGCGTGGAAGGCGGGCGCCCAGCGCACGTGGCCCAGCGTGGCGTGGTGCCCCGTGCCGTAGAAGAAGTACGACGCCAGCAGCGCCCACACGCACGCCACGCTCGAGCTGCACCGGCTTGCTAGCGCTGGAGAAACAATAACAACTACTATCATGTGACGTCACGTTGTTCCCTATGGTAGTAGGCCGAGATCACATAATTCCATTTGCTAAGCATGGCTCACACCTCCCACTTCTTACACAATCATGAAATCCAATAACGCTCGGCCGTCTAGTACTCAAATTCAATGTGCCTAAATTTAAGATTGTTAATTTATGTAGGTATAGAGAAACGATAAAATAGTATCTAATAAAATCACTATGTGATTTTTTACTTCTTAAATAAAGTCTTTAAATCGTAATATCGCTTAGAAGAAATATAGTACCGAGACAGCATGATCGAAAAACTCATACAAAAAAATAATTTTGCAATCGTCAAATGTAACAGTCAACACAAATGTAAGCAAATAGGATTTTTATCAAAATAAAGGAAACACCCGATATTACTTACAGAACTTTCCGTTTCCGTTCTTCGGGATAGAAACAATGTTCAAAACCAGGAAACCAGTCAAGAGCGCCAAAGCAGCGGCCGGCGCGAACGATGCGCCCAGCACCAGGGTGTTGGCCACGTAGAACAAGAGCCCGCACACCGTCAGTGGCAGCGTCGCGCCCAGCCCGTCCCGCCGCCAGAGGAGCGCGAACATGGTCGCCAGGACCAGCCACGCCCCCCGCGCTAACAGCCGGGACCGGCTCGGCGACCCCAACGTCCCCCACCCCACTGCCCAGTGCGCGCACGCAAACAACCCCGCCAACACCACCCCGTACCCGCGCCACCCAATATGCCGTCTAGCCACCGCCACGACAGCGGCCACCGACCCCAGAGCCAACACTAACGCGGCCCTCGTGGCCTGCCCGGACGGCACCCCTTCCCCCGCCGTCCAACAATCCCCCTGCTCCTCTCTACAACCCCTATACGATCTCGACACAGCCATAACGATGCCACATAGCAACCACATAACTAAGGCTTTGATCGTGCCCACATTCCACGCCATTAAACCTAACCCAGTCAACGCTAGGAAAGAGAGTCCAGCTCCCTCCTCTATTATGTAACTATTCGAGACTAAAATTACTGCGGACGCAACGAGAGCTGCTCTGCAAAACCTCTCGTAAAATAATGACCGACCTTCGTACCATCTTTGGGTAATACCATCCCAGTGCATGATAACGAGAGTGCAAGTGATGGTCCCGGAAACTAAACCTGTACTTAGAATTATGGCGTGCTCGAGGTCCTCGAGAATTTCAAAATAGAAGGCACTATAGCACACGCCTATGCATACCGCCATTGCTACGAGGCCGGTGGGGACGAACGAACTAGCAAATATTAAAGGCACACGGTCTATTGGAAGACCTTCGGTTATCAACCAGTTAAAGAATATAGCCAATAGGAGCAACAACAGTGCTCTCAACATGGACAACGAATCGAATTCGACCCAAACTTCACGGAAGACGGCACGTACGTTTTCGATCAATGCCCTGCAACAAAAATAGTTCGTGTTACATTTACACAAGTTACAAATTCATATGATAAGTTTTGTGATTGTATTGCCAGTATTACCTAACGTCAGATACATAGACGGTTAGAACCTCGTCAGAATCAATGTTGGATGCCTTGTCCAATTGTTCCCTAGTAGCATTGATAAGTTGCGCAAGTCTGTCCAATGGTATCTGTTGAGACTCCTCACCGTACCGAATTAAGTACTGCCTTATCTGAAAATACACACGCAATGTAAATGAACATCTATATAAAATGCCACTACTGTTGCTCTGAAATATAAAATCATGTCTTGCATGGTTGTGTTTGCTGTACATAGAATTACAATGAGATACATATCTATTAAAAACTAGTAATCGCTCGCAATTTCCTCCGCATAATAAAATGTACATAGTTATCATCTGTCATGATACCTAATATTTTTTTTACATCTTAACAATTGTTCCTGACATTGACTCATTCAAATAAACTCTTCAGCTCTTTTCATATTCTTATGGATGCTGAGTGTATAATAAAACATAGCTAAAAAATATTAACATGACTATTACAATAGTACAGAATGATACAAAAGACAGTTAAACAGATATACCATAGTTCTCAGTCAAAGTTACCTGTTTCAAATTGTTGGTCACATGTAGCAGCGTATGTAACACAGTCATCTTAGGTAGCACGGGTAGCAACAAGCTGCCTAGAGAGGGCGCCGGTGGCGGTCTCCCCAGCGCCGCGCTCAGAGTCGGCGCCAGATCGGTCTGCTGGACCTCAGTGCCTATAGGAGCAGCCGACCCGTCCCCAAGCCCTTCACCTCGGTACGCGAACATAGCAGCTGTACGCTCCGCCTTGCTTTCACCACCGTGATCTCCTAATAAAGAACATGTTAACATAACTACCATATTCTTATGGGCATTTCGAACGCATGCTGTATTTCAATGCAATCTTATATTTGTCGCAAATCAAAAACGTCACTAGCTAGGAAAAGCTAGACTAGAAAAATAAAGCAATCTTACTGCAGACTAAAATTTCAAGACTTATGATTCTTCTCAATAGGCTAGATAACTAAAAAATTCTGTTTAGTCCGTCAGTTAGATTATAAAAAAACATTGAACACGTATTTTTTTATTTATTTGTCAAACAAACATTGACGAAGATACAATGCATTCAAGTTGCGCGTGACGTCACGCTTTCGAACAATTTTTACTAAATAGTGACGTCGCAAGCCCCCACTCCAAAACTTTGATGCTCTTTATATTTGTAATTATTTGTTATCTTGATAAAGCGAAAAATATGTGTCTAGTATTTTTGTATAATCTAACTGACGGACTAAATAGAATTATAGTTTTTAAATGCAGTCATCATCCCTATTGAGGCAAACAAACATTGAAAAACATAGACTATAGAATAATATGTTATACAAACAAATGAGATATATTTAGTAGAGCCTATAAAAAATATAATCAAACATAAACCAATAAGAAAGCTTCATAAATTTTGGGCAAGTAAGATTAATAAATTAACATTTACTTAACTATTTCTAGCATATTTCAAATAGAACCTATCTTTTATTAAAAAAAAAATCAAAAGCACACAAGAAAGCCTATAACTAGAAATCAATGTGTAAACATATATTCATACACCCGTTTGACATGTTTTCACTAAATCTTATCTTATATATATAATTTATAACTTATATATAATTTATCATAGTACTTATGTATATATATCAAATCATCTTTTGTGCATAGAATCAGGGATAGATTCTGATTTAGTAAAAATTGTCTCAGAAACGGGCTTAATGCTTTAGAATCACACACATGTCAAAGAAAATTTTTAGCTGAAACAGAACAACTGACAAGAACTTTTTACACACAATTATGAAGTCTACAGTCAAGCCACTATAGTACCCACCATCCGAGTCTTTTCCTTCTTGTGAGTCTAAAACAATATGAAAGTGACTCTTTACTTGTTAATTCAAAAAGTTTTGGTTTTAGTTTGCATACATAAGAATATTTCCCCTAGTTCAATTTTATAGCTTCACATTTTATTAGTATGAACACCTGATTAAGTATACTATGAAAATTAATTTTTAGAAATGTTGTCCAATCAGTTTAAATTAATTAAATGTATACTGCATGAATATAATAGAATGAATGATACATTATCTTGTTAAATAATAGTTTGTGCTGTGATTTGAACATATGCTGAATTAATTCATATTTTACAAGCAATAGGGGGGGCGGACTAAAAAATTCTATATAGTCTGTCAGTTAACATTATAAAAAAATATTTAACACATATTTTTTCAATTATTTGAAACTAACACTGGCCAAGATACAGTGGATATAAATTGCGCGTGACGTCAAACGTAGGTAAAGGTTTTACTTACAAGTGACGTCGCAAGCCCCCACTCCAAAACTTTGTGCTCTTTATCTTTATTTTTAGTTATCTTGATTAACCAAAAAATGTGTGTCTTGTATTTTTGTACAATCTGTTGACAGACTTAATAGAATGATAATTTTTTGACCCAGTAGACCCCCATTGCCTTAAAAATTTATTACTTTAAAGTAATGATTGTTTTTAAATAGAATATGAATATTTTAAGAAAAGCTCCTAATTATTGTTGTGCTTTATGATATATGATTTCAGAGCTTTCAACATACCTGTTTCTGTCATTCCATGGTCCCCAACTACGTACAGGATTACATCTGGAGGCAGCTCATTTATGATTCTCTTCAAGCGAACATTAGTCTCATCCAATTTACGTGTCATCTCTGGGTGGTTGGGTCCATATCTGTGACCAGCATGATCCACCCCCAGGTAATGTGCAATGAGAAGGTTCCAATCATCTTTTTTCAACTCGTCATATATTTTAGAGTCCACTTCTGCAATATTTAACAATAACATGAGAAAAAAGTGCTGTATTTAATAAATTAACAAATGCTTGTTAGTAGTTTACCAGTATCAACTGTATCCAAGTCCCAGGTGTGAAAGGAGTACATAGCATGAGAGCGCAGCCACTTGCCGGGTATTAAGCGGGACCAAGTGTCGTCACCAAGCAAAACCGCTTTACCACCACCTATTGTTACCTAAAACATCTTTAGCCATTAATAAAAATATAACACTGTAAGTAAATTATTAAATACAGTCTTATTGTAACCCAATGACAAGACTAATGGCTAAGTCAGATGGTGTACAAAAGAGCCTAAGAAAAATTCAACCTTAAAGCAGATTATTAATTTCTAAACCCCACTAGAGAAATGGTTTAGTTTTAATTTTCTTAACATAATTGTTAATAGATAATTACATGAATGACAGGCCCATGTTCAGTGGTCAGAGACAGGTTCGAATCTTGCTAGGGGCAAATGTTTTGTGTCCTGAACATGGACATTTGTACTTGAGTCATGGATGTTTATAAAACATATATATTTATGTATGTCTATGCGTTCACTTAGTATCCATAGCACAAGCTTATAAGCTTAGTTTGGAACTAAGGAATTAGTGTCAGTCTGGAAATAAAACATAATGAAAAAAAATTCAAGAACTGTCAGTATTATAAAATCATAAATACCTGCTCAATCAAATTGTCCTCTTGCAACTCCATAGCGGCAAAATTAGAGCTGGCATCAACGAAAGTCGGCAGAGAGCCGGTGACCAGAGCTTTGATTCGCTGTAGAGTAGTGGTGGGCGGGTCGGCCATGAACCGGAAAAGGCGGGTTCGCTCCGGCCACCGTTCCAGCGTCTCCTTCATCACCGGCAGCCGGTTCTGATACGGCAGCGGCCTATCAATACGCCCATCGTACTCGGTAAAATCGTAACGCAACGCATCCACTAGCAAAAATACAACTCGATGCTTATACGGCACGCAAACAACTTCCGATCCAGGGTTTGACAGCAGACGCCTGATCTTCTCTTCCTCGCTGCACACAGCAGTGGAGTTCCCTCTCTGCCAACCATCACACGCGAAGTCCTCTAGCGGCACACATTTAGTCACATCACTCAGGGTTTTTCGGGATAACAAAAAACCATGTCCGAACATCAAAACTGCTGATAAAATAAGGTAAGCGAACCAGATCAAATATAGTATGTAATTCCATTTTTCTTTCATATTAGATTACTTTCTATTATCAAAAAGTTATTTCTTTCCATGTGCAACTACAAAAGAATTATTGAAGCCGCCCGAACTCGAACACGATTCTAATTTTTTAAGTACCTACTGTCAGTCAAACACAATTAATTGTCACAATGACATTAATAGAGACGTTCGTTCAATAATAAAAGTTCAATTGGTAAAAAGTTCAATTGGTAAAATACGATTGTTTCAAATTATAATGTTTGAAATTTCCAAGGTATAATTATTTTTTACATAAAATGAGAATTTTTCGAATACGTATTTTATATTAAATAGTAAATAAGTACACATGCAATGATATAATACTGCATTTTTTAAGCTAAATTACTTTTAGTATAGTATACAAACACCGAAATAAGGGTTAAAAAGCTTAAATTTTAAGAACTAGTATAAAAAAATACATATAATGGTATCATAAAAACTTATGAAGTTAGATGCATATAAAAACTTAAAAAAAAAAAAAAAAAAAAAAAAAATATCTTTATTTCTCAAATTTTAAATTACAAGTTTAGAGACGCCCCAGGAAGTAATAAATACTTGTGTTGGGGATGTCTCGCTCTTTCCAAATTTGTTATTATAATATGAGATTTACAGTGAACATTTTAAATTTGACTTAAATTTAACAAACTAACTTATTATTAAGAAAACAAAAACATTTACATTTTATTCTGAATTTTATGATGTGTGTGTGTATGTGTGTATGTGTGTGTGTGTGTGTGTGTGTGTGTGTGTGTGTGTGTGTGTGTGTGTGTGTGTGTGTGTGTGTGTGTGTGTGTGTGTGTGTGTGTGTATGTGTGTATTACATATGATCATTTATAAGGGTTTCCGTTTCATCGTAACTAAGTCCTAGTAGAAAGTTACTTAAAGTTTTTTTAAATTCCAAAAAGTGTTTTGTGTATAAGTTTAGTGTTCGATTTATATTATTGTATATGTAAGTGGACCGGCACGCAATTTGACGACCAGCAAAAACAGTACGGACTTTGTAAATGTTATGTTTGTTGCATTTTCAAATCAATATAATAATAATAAATAATTTTGTTTATCTGTATGCATGATAAAGATAGTGAATTTTAAAAATGAATATAGTAATAAAGTATGTACAACAATCGATTTAATTGAATATTCTACAGACAGATAGATAGAAGTGCAACCCTATTAATATGTAAAAGTGCAACCCTATTAATATGTAAGTTAATATTACCAAATAATCATACTTACGAATATTTACGGGAGAATGAATGAGTCCCCTAACCCCTATCACTATGGGAAAAAGGCGTGACATTACTTATGTGTGTACCTATGTATGTATTAATGAGTCTTAAGTAACGTTTTCTTTAGCAAAATTTTACATGTTTTTTTTTTTGCTGGAACCAGAGATTATTACACAATATTAAGATATTATTACTTTGTAAAGTTGAGTGTAACAAGAAACTACTGACAAGAGTGTTGCTTAATATGTAATGTTGCACAGTGTATTTTAATTTTAACTTTATTTTTCTGTAGATATTTTTGCCGGTTGATTTAATATGTTAGAGCAGGCAACATCCAAATATTATGTGAAAAAAAACTAAAAAAAAGAAACCACAGACTGTAAAAAGTATAATTTGTATGTAGGTACTTATGGATTGAGAGGACTTTAACATTTTATAGAACTATTCGAAACAATATTTTTGCATTCAAGAACCTGATGTCCAAAATATAATATATCATCTTAAAAATACGTGTATTGATAATTAAAATTTTTAGTGTTACAGAATGCTAGAAAGTTTGAAACATAACCTGAAACATCAATCAAAAACTTCGTAGCCTTGGTTGTACGAATCTATAAACAAACACTGAAAAAATTATAAAGCAGTGTTAATCGTTGAAACCCGTGAAAGTTTCGTGTAGTATGTTGTATATGAACGAGCAATCAAGATGCTTTCGAAGGATAACAAGGAACATTTCCGCCTCCTGGATTTGTCCAGTGACGAGGAGTCAGAAGACTTGCATTTAGAAATTATCCCCAGCAGGAAAAAGAAAATTACAAGGTCAGTACCAGTTCAAGCTTTAATGGTGTTATTGTACAACAAGTAGGTACTATTTTGTCCCAGCTTACAAAATAAAAGTTAATATTTATTACTGAAGTCATGAGAATTGTAATCCTAAAAAGTAGAAAACCTAACCTAACCAGGCTCAGAAAGTCATGTAAACAATATGGTTTAAAAAATTAATTAATAAGGATAATTTAATTATATTGTTAATTTTTAAAAAAAATAATTGATTAATAAAAAATATATTTAATAAATAAAATAAAAAACATATAATTCTAATTATAAATGAATATAAATCTTGAATCCTTAGGGTTGACTACTTTCCTGGCCTTTATGACAATATTTAATATGTCACAATATATAAGAAATATAACAGCAGTCACTAACTCAATAGCATGTCTACAGACATAGCTATAGATTATACAAAAGATCATACGTAATAATACAGGATACACATGGGGGTGTGTACTGTTATAAATTTTTCGAATGAATTAAGTTCTTAGTGAAATATTTGACAAACTCAACTTGAGGGTTAAGTTAGTAATTTTATGAATGTTTATATACTAAATTGGAAACCAGTTTTTTCATTGAAACATGTGTATTTTGCACTGTACAATTGTACAACATAATTATAATGACAAGATAACATGCCTGTATCCAACTATCTTATTGGAATCTCAGATAAATTGATTAAAATCTACACTATGGATTATAAAAAAAAAAATTATACATTATCAAAATAATTTTAACATTGTCAATATTGTTCACAGGAAGGAACGTAACCGTGGAGCTAGTGCCCCCAAGCCCGCCGAACCTAATATAGGAGCAGAGGTGCGGTGCGCTGTGCAATGGGCTCTTCGAGGAACACTAGTCCTTTGGCTTCTCATGCTGACCTGGCTATGCGCTATGCTTTATGACCAAGTGACAGACATGCAGATAAGAGTTCATCAAGGTACATTTTTTAAAAACTCTTTGTAGGGTCACCTCCCCTATGCAAAATATTTTAGTTGTTTGAAAATCATAAATAAAGCTTTCACAAACCTCTGGGCTAGTGACTTTGTACATCTACTTACAAAGTTTTATATGGGATTATTATGAGTCAAACCAACAAATCATAATAATCTGAGAGTAAAAGTGGTAGGTGCCTTACTTTATTAGTAGTGATAGGGATTGGAACTACTCTCTCTGATAGTAAGTAACAGCTTAATGTAGAGGAAGCTATCATCTCTTATGTATATACAGGGTGTTATAAAACTACCTGTAAAGCCGAAAGGAGGAGGAGTTAAATGGGGCCTTATAACAAGTCCATTCACAATATTTAAGAACCATAGTAATGCTGTATAACATATCCCAAAAAAATAAAAAAATATTATTAAGTATTTTTACTGATGTGCAAACCCTATTTCAGTAAAATTAAAGAGTAAACTACACAGAATGTACCTACATTTCTACCTAATTCGCGGAACGACAAAAATTTTAAAGATTTGAAATTGACAACATATTTTTTTTTCCAACTTGACATTTTTTGAAGCCAGTACCTACTTGAGTATAATGACATCCTTGTATTGAGGTAGCAAACATTTATGAATTAAAAATAGAAAAACTATTAAAGTTGAGAATTATTAGGTAAAATAGGTACATAGGCCTTTCTATTAAATAATCTGGTTTCCTGACATGACAGCTTATTAGGGTTGACAATTTTTTTGGCTTTGATAAATTAATTATATTTTTACGGGGTATTTTGTAACACATTTTATATAGATTTTGGAAATGGCAAAAAATCATGTCTGCTTTCAGTTTGATGGGCGCATTATTCGCTTGATGCGACAGCCTTTGTTGTCGCTGGACGCGGGTTCGATTCCCGCACTGGGATAAATAATCGTTAATGAAACAGGTACTTGTCTTGGCTCTGGGTGCTTGCGGTACCTTTTTGATTCTGATTTTCATAATACAAGCACTTAAGCTTACCTTGAAAATAGATTAATGCATGTGTAGTTATTCAATATTTATTCAATTTAGGTAAATCGGTAAATTTTAACCTACATCACTTATAAAAAAATTCTATAGGCTTTTATTTAGTCTTTACCTAATATAGTATAAAACCTTCACAATAACCAACTATGGTATGTAATTGGATAAAGAAAACTCACCATAGAAAATAAATTGTAGGCGCAAATTGTTAATTTGCTACACTGACATTGATTTTATGAGTACTTATGTTTGGTATTTATGTTGTCAGGTAATTTTTCAATGTTTATTTTTGCACATGTTTTTAAAAATATTTGCTAAAATAACTGAGTGCCTACTTTTTTAGCAAGCTACTATCTCGTCTTGTTAGTGATACAGGCCCCCAGTGCTCCTAGGGCACAGTGGCCCTGAAGCCTGTGTGCGTCGCACTACGCGCATAGGCGGCAGGGCTATTTCTACTGCTGGATAACATGCTAGTGCTCATTATTGGGATGATTTTTTGGGTTTCATAGGTACCGCACCGGCGGTACAACATAGGTATCACAGAGACGTTATCAAAGGTCAGCTGGGCCCTTCAGGGTCGATCAATAGAGGCTTCATCGTTTGTAAATTAAAATTTGCAAAATTGGTCTCAAAAAAATTCTATAAAACATTTACACATGTGTCTAAACCTCCGAGTACTGAAACTAATGGAGATGGCCTAACTACGAAAAAGTGAAGCCCAATTTGAGTGAGAAACAAATATGGCGCCTTTGTGTAATGTCATTCAACTTTACTTATTTACATACTATAAGTCTTTGAACAATTTATTTATGACGATGTTTTTGAATGTTACAAGTTAGATTATGTTATAATCACAAATTTTATCAATATTGGCACAATACACTGCAAATTCCACTGACATTGACAACTTAAAGCGAGGAACCAAAATGGTAAGCCCGCTTCACTTAGGTATTTATATGACGTCACTTGATGATGTTACCGAAAATAGTTAAGTCAAATATGTTGTTGTCTCTTTTTACGTGCAGTATTGTAGACTTGTTAAAAAGAGATAGATAGAGGTTTATGAATACAATATCGATATTAATCATATTTGTATAGCAGATTGTTCGTATAGATAGAACATTAGGTCGTCTCCATATGTTTCAGTACTCAGAGGTCTAAACCTATCTGTCAATTTCTAAATCTTTAAACATATTACGTAACTACCTTAGCTGTCATTGGCACTTTTTATATCCTGTTAATTGTTGCCAAAAGCAGGAAGTTTCTAGGAATATTGTAATTGGTAAACTATTAGGTAGGTACTACGTATTATTATAAATAATAATAATTAAAATATATAATTCCGTAAGCGTTGTTACCGGAAACAGGCCTTAATATAATTAATTATATAAATGATAATGATTAAATAGAACGAACAGGTACGATATTGGAATGACTGGCGTACGTGACCGTTGTCGTATACTGGGTTAATAGGCGCTACATATTTTCTAGTAGAATCGTTAAATAATTCATGGCAATTAGTGGTTCGATGTCTCTTGTCATATTTATCCCGTATTGAGAGTATGAACTAATGTTACCAAATAATCGGACAACTGCGATGATGTCAAAGACATTAATTAGGTGCACTGTGTGTTTTTTTTACTTTGGATTTAGTCAGAAATCTGTACAATAATATGCAATCTGTCAACTGTAACAATCTCACTATAACGTGACAGGAAGAACGATTCCATCCTCGTGTGTAATTTTACAATAGTTGCAATATTTTCTACATACATACATAACATCACACCCATAATCCCCGAAGGGGTAGGCAGAGTCAAAGGGGCAGCAAGGCTCTTTAATCAAATTCAGCCAAAAATAAAACTGGGCTGGTTTAGATGGAAAATTGTGAAAAAGTAGGTGTAAAACACACACCCAAAACTCGACACACCATTAGTCGCCTTTTACGACATGCTAGGCAATATTTTCTGTCACGTCTTAGTGTTAAATTAAGTAAGATGAGAATTTTAAAACGAGATAGGATTCATAAGTCTACTATACGTATAAACGTTTATCTACGCATTCATCAGTATCCTGGTATTGGTGGACAGTGAGCGAATTGATAGGAAATTTTCATGCGTTGTTGATGTTGCCAACAAAATGTCTCATTGTTCTTTCAGAACACATTACAACAGGCGATTTTTTCTCAAAATAATTATTCAGCAGCTCCAACACGGATACGGAAAAAAATATTTGTCTATCTTCGTATTATACGTTTCAAAACATATCGATAAATTATACTTAGTAATATCTAAATCATCTATTAAGTGGTACATTTATCCATTTATTAATTCGAATCTTGAGTTCCTTGCTTATTGTTTATCTAACAACAATGAATGGCACAGAAATTTTAATTTAAACCAAGTGCTCGGACAATTGCTATGATGCATCACCATTTAGTATCAATTACGTTCTATAAAGCCCTGCGGTTTCGCTTCGACGCGAGGCGAATACATTCGCCTGTAATTACATACGCTTGTCACACGTGAAGAGTGACAAATCTTTTTTAAACTAGTTTTAAATTAGCTTTCCTGCTATATCAGTTCCTACCGTTTTAGACATATACGGTTCTCTCTTTTTTATGTAGAACAGCTCCACTTTTACCTATTTTTGAATCATTATTCCATTTGTTTCTTTAGACACTTGGTACACTAACAGTCTACAGTAATTTTGTAACATATTCAGTCATTGACACGTGTATTGTCTTTGTAAAACCTTGACGAATCTTTCTTTCATTTAACCTTTTAATGCACTTATAAATAAATAAATAAATTTTCCAGACTGACACACCAATTCCCTAGTTCCAAACTAAGCTTATGCTTGTGCTTTGGATACTAGGTGAACGGATAGACATACTTATATAAGTTTATAAACATCCATGACTCGAGTACAAATGTCCATGTTCATCACATGAAACATTTGCCCCTAGCAGGATTCGAACCCGCGACCCTTGGTTTCGTGGCCAGGATCTCTAACCACTCGGCCAACGGGCTAGTCAAAACTTGCCTAGATAGTTAGGATACTCGAAGTTTAGTAAGAATCTTAATAAGTGCCTTAAATGTATTTATTTTCTACGTCTCAAGTATTTCAAAATCGCTTACTGATAACTTCAAAGTTTCGGATTACATTTGGGTGAAAAACTTCTACACTTATTATATTTCATCCATTTTACTATAGTTTTCGCTAAGTGAATTGATTGCCCCTGTTTAGAAAACGCTATTAGAGTACTTTGCTGCTTCGTCAGGGCTATCTCATTAATTTATCTCTTCTAGATAAGCTATATCTTATGCGGTGTTCCACAGCGCATGCGTCGCCGCGCCTCGGTGACGTCACGCTAGTTCTGGTTTCGCCGTTCTCGGGGACCCCGGTTCTTACTTTCTTCTCGGGATACATATTATTGTTGTGTGTGCATCACGTGTCTAGCATCGCGGCTGCCCGTTGGTCTGTGCTGTGTCTGTGTGTTTGTTTGTGACGAAAATCGCCGACAAAATCGCTATCTTAAGGAGCCATTTCTTTACTATTTACGGTCTTAGTAACGTAAACGCGAAAATGTTACGTCCTCTGTTTATCTGCTAGAAATCTACCTTAAGATACGTTCTAATCATCTTTTGAACCTATGGTTTTATTTTCGATTAAGTGGCTTTATATTCATTTCTGATAAGGCTACGCTTATCGGGTAAAAAAAAAATTACGTAGTTTTAATTATTACAAACTGTGACTATAAATTAATACAGCAATTATGTACTTATATTCCCCAGCGCGAATTGATGGTAGGTAACATTAGGTGGCTACATTAAATACATAATATGCCACTGTTATTGGTGAAAAATTAATATTTACACAGTTACTCATGCGGATTACTGATAATATACCTATACTGTAAAATTTTTGGGGAAGTATACAATTTAAAGTGGTGCCTCGCGTCTTATATGATGGGTTTGCGCCGTAAGGTTATGAAAGCAGCACATTGTTTGAGATGGACCACACCACAACGCCATGCAGGCTAGGTGTGCTTGTCTGGTGTGCGCGCATGCGCCCTGTTCATTCAGACTGGCCAGGTCGATAGGGGGCCACAGGGGTCGTATCGTATCGCGTACGATCAACACACCTTTTACGGTACGATAACTGACGGCTCGTTGGCTCGCTGGGAACTCGGGGTTGATCTGAAAATATTTTCCGCGTTTAGCCTGTGCCATACTATCATGTTTTGTGCAGTTTCGTTGCGTCAATATGTATTTTAAGTTTATCTTAGATGTGTTATGTTGACATATTTAGACTACAGTAACGTAAGACGTGATTATGGTTTAGAGATATCGTAAATTAAACTTCAGTTCGGTTACTGAGGATAAAGACTATAATTTATTTCATACTATAGTAATAAATAAAAATGATCGTATATTTTGTGAAGCTTTATCCCTCTCCCTTGTTTACAGAGGGTACTATTGAGTAATTGATTTATTTAATTACTATTGTGGATACCTAACTGTAATTGAGCCAATGTTACTTAACTACTTGAAGGATTAGCAAAATATTATCAATAAGTACACCTTTATGAAACAATAGGCTTATCATCTAGTTTCAGGCTCTTAAGGAAAGTTACTGGGATGAGCCTGAAAGCAAATAATATTTGGAAGATTAGTTTTCTTACTGTTTTTACTGTTTTGTCAATTTACAAGATATTATACAATAATAAAATAAACTAATTAGAAAACAATCTTAGATCTGCTAGAATATTTGTTTACTAACTGCAATACATAATATATTTGTAAATATTTAATCCGTTAAAGAGCAATCGTCTAAAAGATTCTCGGAGAGAAGCTTGTATGGTTTCATCACCACCCAATTAGTAGTTTCACAAACTTCGTATTACGTCCATCGTTACGTAGGAAAGTTCTCGTAAATACCTACATCACTTATGCGTGGCCTCGCTGTGTTTTATATATAAAACCATTAATATCGGCTCAGCGTCAACCTTGAGCGAGCCCTGTAAACAGTTCCTTGTATTGACGCATGTCTGGTCAATTAACTTTTAACTTCCTTTGGATTTTATACCTGTAAAAAAATTATAGCCGTTGTAAGTAATACCTATATCGCGAGATTTATAGGTTGTAGATAAATGCCTTATTAATAACTGATGTGAATCTAAATGGAGAGAGCGCGGTGAATTATTATGTGGAAATAATCATACTGAAACCTGCGCACTATTAAAAACTAACAAGTAAACATCTATAAATATTTTTTTTTGGCAAAGCACCAGTCTGTTGTTTTGGAAGGCACTTCAGGGGCTCGCTTCTTGCTCCTTATCAAGTAGTCAATGAAGGGACGGGCATTTGTCGGTGTTTGTAACACCTTCGTCAATTCTGATATATCCATTATAAGACTAATCAAGCTGCTTAGATTCGGTCATGTGTGTGATATTCTCTATCTATTTATAGTCTATTGTCTCCGTTCATCAATACTTGAAGTGTCTGTCTTTCGCTGATACAAATAGGTAATCCCTTAGTAATGCAATCGTTTGGTACTGATACGAACAAAGGAGTCCGTATATGGACAGTTTACATGCGACATAATTGCAGTATGCAAACCACCTATTATCAAAAGGTCAGAACGAGACCTCCTGGTGGTGACCCTCTTATTGTTCAAGTCTAGGTCACGCTCATTTCCTGCCGAGACGTTGCCAAGTCTCGGATCCTAGTCTCGAGTTTTCTTTTTTTTTATCCCTATATGGTCATTTGACGAGCAGAATACAAGAGTGTTCCTAATGCCTTAATTGTCAAAGATGCTTTATTGCCCATACTAGTTTATGAATGTATCATGTAAAGGTAATCCTACCTATATTGAAAGTCACTACTTACTGAAAATATAGAACAATGAACAAAGATTAATAAAGCTAAACATTTTCGCCCATTTTTTTATAATATAACTTGTAAAATTTTCACAAAATAACATAAGTACACTAGGCTATTACTTAATCCAATCAATACAATATAATTTCTCTTATAGTTTGAGGGACTATTTATGCAAGAAATAATACTACATTATGTATAACATGTTCGTGTAATATAAAAAATCATAACAAACTAAGTAGATTGACAGCAATAGTTCAACTGAAGAAAAGTTAATTTCAATAGTTTACTTTCGAATCTCATATCCACGTGAAACTATTGTACGTTATTGTTTCGTAAATTTGTTTTCAGCAAGTAATATTAAGATCCATTAAATTAGTCGTGACAGATAATATTTTGATATTATATCCTTGTAATATATTATTCCTTCCTAACATTTAAGTATCAAGATCAAGGTCCACTTGTTAATAAAAGTCACCAATGTCAACGTGTAAATGACCTTTACATAACACTTTTCTTGTTTGCTAACCGGAATGGTATATCATACGGAATTAGCTAAAATATACCTTAATAATAGCATTCCAAGGTTCAATTTTAGGAAAATAGTATTGTTCGCACTTTTAATTATTCTATTGTGTTGTATGTATTAAATAGTCTGTCACGTACATAACTCGTATCTAGCCGTTCACCTTCTAAGTGTGACGTGTAAGTAGACATTGTACTTTCAATAATTCCAACAAATCAACTAAGTGTTTCGAATTTTCCTTTTTAATTTAATTAATTGTAATGCTAGTTACCCAAAACTTTGTGTCGTTTTCTTAAAACGATTGTTCTACTATTACCTATTTACTTATCTACTGATTGGCTATCACAGATTTACAGATAAAAACATAATAATGTTTTTTTTTATTCCAATTCGGTTTTTTTATAATATAAGTCTGATAAAGTAGGATGTGCTTGTTCAAGCTTTCCGTTTCTCGTTTAACCTTATCAATTTATGGTATTTTCCACCGGTACGGCCCAGATCAAAAATGTAATCTATTAGGCGTGTGTATATAGGCCATGTCCTCGGCGTGTCAAAATTCAATCATCATGATAGCATGTACTGACAAGGTGTCGGCATTTTTCTCCTTTATCAGTGAATGGTATTCGTCATTGCTTACAATATGCAGCGAATGTTCTATACTTTTCTATCTCTACAAAATAGCACCTACGTCAAAAAGAATGATATTCGCAAATTACTATCGACTTTAAACCCCAATACAGGCGCTTATCGTGATAGATTAATAGATGTCCATTAGGTAGAATAAACATTTATTGTACACGCAAACTCTGGAAATGAGGATTACATTTTATCTCCATAATAATAACTTTGTCGTCAATGGCGATACCATTTACGGAGCACAGACAAAACGGCAGTCGCAATGTAAATAACATGCGATTTTTTTTATAAAACTAGCAACGTTAACCTGCAATTAATGACGGACGCGAGCTTACCAGCTGACCGTGATTCCAAGTTTATTTACATTGCTCACTTTTGAGGTAGACGTTGCGTAGAGCGCTCGTGTCAAAAACAGTGTCTAAAAGTGAAAGTGAAGTGAGTATACACGAAGTGTGGGCGTGCACGGAGCGGATGCGAGGGCGGTAGCGATCCGGCATGGAGAGTGCGGTGCACGCGGCGGTGCCGCTGCGGGTCGGGAAGAAGATGCGGAAGAGGAGGGAGCTGGATGCGCTCGTGGGCGGCGGGATCGCGCGCGGCGGCCGCCTGCTCTCCGCCTCTAGTGACGAGGGCGAGCCCTGGGGCCGGCGGACCACGCGCCGCCGGCGCACCAGGCCTTTCGTGCGCCTCGCCGCCGGCCTAGCCCTCTGCATATGCGTCGTCTCAGCCGCTACCGTGCTCTGGCTATTCGTCGACGTTAGAAGACAAATCGTATCGCTACGAATCGAAATGGACAAAGGTTCGTTTGCAATCGTAGCTATACCATCGTATCTCGCGCGTAATGTCGTAGTACATTAATAATGACATGCTTACAATCAGGCGATAAACATTGTCCTAGGTTGCCACTTGATCGAATTTAGCGTATGGGTAACGAGAATGTTTCATGGTCTTGACCATCAGGTCAAGACCATGAAACATTCTCGTGTATCAACATGTGATTGTTACATATGTGTTAAGACGATTATTAAGAGGCTGCTTCGAATTTAAAAGTAGGTCGATTAATAATGACCTTGATAGTAATGATATCGTAATTTGGTACACTGTTGCATGAGCATAAGTGAATTGCCTGTTATTGTATATGTTGTCTACCTAAATTATCCTACGGAATATTAATTTTGAAAAATATTTAATCTGTTTATTAATTACAATTTAATTCCAACGTTAAAAAGGCATTCATGACGGTTTTAACGTTAAAGGCATCTTTTCGACTGCAAGGCTGAGCAGGAAAAATATTTCTTAAACTAAAAGTATTTTACTATAAGGCAATGAATACGTGTGACTCATTTTGAAAATAGTAATTTTGGGCGGATGGTAGTCAAGTTGTATGCAAGAACTTCTCAATTTATTTGTGCAGTTTTTGTTACTATAGTCAGTTTTACCATAGCGTAGGTAGGAAGATGTATTACAGGCTTATCTGTCGGTACCCATTGTATGCATAAATTAATTAAATCATTTGATACCAACAATCGAATACTACGCCTACATTCGTATTGTTTCATTTAAGTAACATGACTAATAAATAATCA
Organism: Glyphodes perspectalis; assembly: GCA_951394215.1. Classification (NCBI taxonomy): domain Eukaryota; kingdom Metazoa; phylum Arthropoda; class Insecta; order Lepidoptera; family Crambidae; genus Glyphodes; species Glyphodes perspectalis. Next base: position 8,170,249 of record OX596217.1, read on the forward strand.
ACACTAATCTATCTACTAAACAACTTTGTTTACTACTGTGTTTTGCCAAGAACTTCAACTCAAAGAACCTCACAAAAAATGAACACAAAGAAAGTATAAATATGATTTGCACTCAACATTATAAAAAATTATATATTTGGGAAAATACAAATCTGTCAGAATCTAATATTTATAGTATGAATTTTAAAAGGAAACAAGTTTCTTAAAAAAATGTATCTTATTTTAACACTAGGCGGTAATTATGGTAATTTTACTAATTTGATCTTGAACTTTGACTCCTTAACTGGTTTTCGTATAAATGATCATTTATTATCTTGAGTGAGTACGGTAACACAAATCATTGGAAGCATGTGTATGTTATCAGACATTAATACGACTTATTAGATAAACATTTCGCAATTAAGAAACCATAGCAAAATAGAAGGCTATTTCAATTTTACTATTGCGTGCAACATTTTTGTTGTATTTATATTAATTACACAAATATGTATGTATGTAACTAATGCCCGTCGTCAGAATTGAAGAAGAGATATACACCTTTTGATGTAATTATGATTTCAAGACTTGATTTGTAATTCTGATCATTCCACCGAAAGATAAAAACGGCGTAAAAATAGCTTGCCCCAAGGTAGCATGTATGTGCCAAATATTAGTTAATTCCGTTCATGTCTACATTTCACGATTTTATCCTATTTATATTAAATACTAGCAGCGCCCGGCATTTTACACCCGCATATTTCCCGTTCCTGTAGTAATATAGGGATGAAATATAGCCTATGTTACTTCCGGATAATGTAGATTTCCAATGGTGAAAGAATTTTTGAAATCGGCACAGTAGTTTTTGAGTTTATTTATTACAAACATACACACACACACAAAAATACAAATATTCCCTGTTTATAATATTAGTATAGATAAATATCTAGATAACTTCATTGTAGTTTTACTTATTATTATTTTTAATCACATAATCACTATTCTTTACAATACTCATTTATTTTTTATTGTTTATTTACAATAGAATATACATAGTGGAGCTGTATGTAAACCAATATATACCAGTTATGATCTATAAAAATTTAAAAAAATTTCATACATATCATGACGTACGCAATCCCCAAGGGTTGGCAGGGTCTAGGTACATATGTAACGTCCTTAAACCACTTTTCGCCAATAATAAAATTGAGTTTGTTAAGATGGATATTAGCGAAAAAGTTGTCACAACCAACACTTAACCTAACCCAACACTAAATATACCATTAGTCGCCTTTTACGACATGCTAGGCAAGTAACACAGTAAACACATTCTATTTATGTTCCAGACCAGCGTAAGACAAAAAAAAAATGTTTATATTTAGGTAGTCTGTCGGTTAGACAAACTAAATACTTATAATGATCTTTTTTATGCAGAATACTTCTCTAGCACGTCATCAGGAATTATTGCATTTGATATGTCATTAAAGTTTAACAGATGCTGTATCTGTTAAACTTTATTGATAGCCCATTGTACTTATAAAGGTAAAGCGGAAAAGCTCAATACCAGAGCTCCAAACTTACGACAATCCTTTATAACTAAAAAGATAATTGATACATTGTAGCATTTCTTCAAGTATTTTATTCTAAGTATAGTACTAACAAAACATTATTATCGCCCTCATTGTTCGGTCCCTGCGTCATTAGAACGGTCGGAAGTTTTATTAGAAATAAAAATGATAATCACCTGCATAAAGTCGAGGACAGTGTAATACTGCGTAACTGCCAGTATAATTCCGCAGTATTGCACTGCCTATGACCATAAGGCTGACCGAACTGATCCAGTGATCAAAAGGGATACTTTCAATGTTATTTGTATTAAAGTTAGATCATATAGCGAAATCTGCTTACGCGGTATAGCATTATTCCCGATGATAAGTAGCAATAATCTTGTAAAATAGAAAACAGTATATTTAAAACGAAACAATCTTGTCCACAGTTATAACGAGCAGCAACAGTGTAGGTGACACCTTACAAAATTGCCACTCAATGTCTAGGATCCTGCAAGCGAACGCCAGTGATCTTAGCACAAGACTCACTAAATTAGAGTCTGAGCACAAGGAACTTGCGGAGAAGGTGGACAAGGCGACGATAGACCTGGCCAAAGTGAGGGAGAAACTGTCGGCTGAGCCTGATCTGGTGGACACGCCTATGAGGCTGGCGGATCTGCAGCGAACAGTCGCGTACTTCGGATCACAGGTACGGCACAGCAGTGGTTACTTTATGTTGACCCCCCTTAAGCCCCTTTTTAAGGCAATATTCAATAAGCCCCGTATATTTTTTCAAAACAACAAATGTCTCCCATGTATTTATCCACGAAACATCAGTTATAACATTGGATTCCCCTCTCGCGGACGTAGTTTAGAAAGTGCTGCGTTACGGTAAGTAGACTTTTTCCTAGCACTTTATAGTCGGGGTCTAGTGTGATCATGATCTTTGATGTTACGAGTTATAATGCTAGCGACTGTCATATTATAACCTTCGCAATCCATAGACAAACCGATCATACTTATTGAATCAATGTTATCTATGTAGGTTTCCTCCTAATCGTTTTTCCCTATAGAGGAATGATAAATCGTTCTTAGATATTTTAAAAAGTTTAGCGTTCTCAGTAGCCGGTAATGAGCAGCGATTCTTCACGGCAAAGCGGCAAAGGAAGAAATTACAATATTAGATTCTTTTTTACACTTCAGTATCTAAGTATAACCCTACATTAATGATGTTAAATTGTTTCTTTTTACCATCAGATAAACGGTTTCGATGACGCACTGAACTCGGCGCGCAAGCAGGCGGCGACGGCGTCGTCGGGCGTGGAGGAGGTCAAGACGTTGCTTCATGCGCTCGAGGCAAAGACCAACGAGACCATAGCCAACGTTTCCGCCACCAGCAAGAAGGATGAGGAGCTGAAGGCGCAGTTGGCTGCTATGAACAGCACGCTGGCGGGGAAGGTGGAGGCGCTTCACACGAGAATAGAGGAGATCAATGTGAGTACAAGAACACGTTTGAAGAGCTGGTATTTTTATGAATGAATGCTCTAGTTCTTTGAATTAAAAATCTCTCGGCTCTGTTGCTATACTTAAATGTACCTCTTCACGCTTAAACCGCTGAACTTATTTAGATGAAATTTGGTGTACAGATAAGTGAGTATTAGGAAAGGATATAGAATTGCTTTTATCCCAAAAATCATAAAAATAAAGGGGTGGAAATGTGTGAAGAGAATCAAAAATAAGAAGGACTACTAATTTCACGCGGACGAAGTCGCGGGCATAAGCTAGTATTTTATGTGTAAGTTGTACGTAGTAGTATATTAATACTCTGTGTAAATAGGTATATATTTACATACGGCTAGCCTCTTACCAATGGTAATCTGTTAGACAACAAGATAGCTGGGAGAAACTGAATGTGGGCAGCACATCGAAATATAATACTGTTTTTACAGTGAAGGTAAAACACAAATTTTCTCAGAAATGACGTCATCCCATAAAAGTATGAATTGGTTGTAGAAAGATTTTTGCACATGTTATGCTGAAATATGAGACTAACTACAACCATTTATCAATTCCTGGGTGGAAGTTCATTAATATGTATAGTGCATTTGGCGAAATACACATTATTATCACGGGATGTTATTTTATAAACTGATTGGACAAGTGCGCGTTGAATGACAAAACAAGATCAAATTAATTTACTCGCTACACGTTTAATTTACAGTAATTTACTAAACACGATTATTAAATTGTCGTAACCTTACATTTAGATATCGCCTGCGATGAAATTTAATATTGAAATAGTTGCAACTAATAAGTGAATGCTATCATGCTCCAATAACTTTAAGCATGCGTGACTGCCGAATGATTGTGGAGTGGTCCAGTTTATAGTGTCCTTTCTTAGAAATGAAATTGATTTGCATTTACGATGTTATTCTACTGGTTGTTAGTTGATGACGATTTTTTTCTAGACGTTAGAAAGTAAGTTAGGTTTGAAACAGCACCTCTCATTTGATACGCGTGTCCTTGTCCAATGACAAGGATACGCGTTTTTCTCAAGTAATTAATACTTTACTGGAGAAAAAAGGAAGTCGATTCTATTTGTTTATAATATTATTGGCGTCCGTTTATGGAATTGAAGAGCCTTACGATTGAGCTACCATTTAATGGTGAGAGAAACATCATGATGAAACCTGTACATTCAACCAACTATAGATGTATAACTATAATCCAAATTAGTCTGGTTCGCCTATATGAGGGTTTCGAAGTTCAGATCGGCAGTCGCTTCAAAGTCACCAGACTCGCAAAATCCTGGATCATGGTTTAAGCGGACCCCGTCTAAGCCCCGGACATAACGCTATAAGTAGATGATGTTTATGTGAGTGTGGTGGTGTTCGCAGAAGCCGGCGAGCACGGCGGCGCCGGCCGCCAGCGCCGCGCCGCCCGCCGCGCCGCCCTCAACCACTACGACTACAACCACCACCACTTTGCCGCCGGGTGAGTGCTCACCTACTTGCTTGTCACGAGTGATTTGCCCGTAGTAGACGATCTGGCTTATTGGTTAAAGTTCGCGGCTTTGAGACAACGCGAGCTAGATAGATAACACCATCTCGATGATTGATGTCGCATTCTTACTAGATTAGTGCCAGAAATCATCTGCGGCGATCCATCGTCCTAGAAAAAGTTAAACTAAGTTCTGGACTAAAATTAACTGTAATAAAGACTTTTACAGTAATTTTTCTTTAACTGCAAGGAATGTATCACATTTCCCGTTTTACATATCATTTATGTAATAGAAATATAATTTGTCTGTTCGTTCCGCAATCGATCCAGTCTTTTGGTAGACAAATATTATATTTGGAGGCTAATCGTCGTTGAGATTTACCACTGTAACCGTAATACGTTATTAAGATAATATACTATAATTGGTAGGTGCCAATTCCATCTTTTAAAAAGGATAAAGTGTCCGTTAAGAGTACATAGTATGTATATCATGCTAACTCCACATAATTCTCTGTTATAGACCTAATTTCAAAGCAAAAGCTACTTTAATAGTATAGTTTTAACGGTCCGTAATGGAAACGATACAGTCTACATTGCTATCGTTATAACTATGAGTAATATCAATTTTGACGCTTTTATCGCAGTAGCGTAATCTGTATGAGTAACGCGTGTTTTAGAATGACTTCATTAGACTCAAATGTTCGATATGTGCTTAGGTATTTCAGAGGTATTGAACTACCCCAAGATCACAGCAATCAGAAATATTAAATAAGATTATTAGATTTACAATAAATTAAAAGTTCTCTAGTCTCTTGCTTTTAACATAATGAAGTAACATGGAAAGGTCATTTATGATTGTCTACTTTTTACGTAGCGTCACGCCGATTCCTGCCTAGCGATTTCGTCAATTAATTATTACTTATATGTATACACACACATATATGTAATAATTACATTACATTATTACTTTTTATATATAAAAATGGTTTCTGCGGTGTTATGCCGTATGGGTATGGTAGAGCACTCTAATAAAGTGGCCTTTAAATTCCGCCCCCGAAAGCGGTATTTGCCACCCCCAGAATGTACATACTGGGTGCGCGTGCAACGCATTCCACCGTTTTCAGATTCTTGTGCCGGTTCATTAACGAAATGTTGAGTACGTACCTATTTCGGGTTTTTTTAACAGTACTTATCATTTCTAGCGTTTCTGTGTGATTTATAAGATTTCAATAGACTTTATTTTAATAAAGCTAGTTTAAGTAGTCCTTACGTACCTCAATCAATAGCCGTTCTTTCCCGATATTTAGCCTTTAAAAGTCAAAGTTAAGTCAAAAAGTCAAAATACTCTTCTTTTATCTTTATATAGATTTAAAACAAACGCTTATAAATCGTCAATTCAAGAAAATCAACTAATAATATGAATATACCATATCCCAAAAATAATATTTTACTTAGATTTTTTTGAATGTAAATTTTCAATGATGTTAAATAATACATACCTACCGTCACTCCAGCAATTTATCGAAAGACCAAGCAGAGTTCAAGGAGCGGTAATCTCTCATAACCATTATAAAAATATTAGTTACATTTTTGTAATGATTTAGGTAAGATGGTCTAGCCAGTCGCCTACCCATTACAAACACACTAGTCACCTTTTATAGTAACATGCTGAATCCCTCCCAGTCCAAGGTCAACATGGGACAAATGTTATATATTGTCCTTAAATAATAAAATTAGTCCCATGTTGGTTTGGGACTAAAAGAGAATGTGCCAACTGTGTTTCTTGCCTAGCATGTCGTAAAAGGCGACTAATGGTATAATATGAGGTTTTGGGTATGTGGCTGTGTAGGCGACGAGCTAGCCACTTGTCACTACTTTTTCATAATTTTTCCATCTAACCCAGCCCAGTTTTGTTTCTGGCTGAATATGGTTAAAGGAGCCTGCTGCCCATTTGACTCTGACTACCCCTTCGGAGATTATGGGTGTGATGTTTTGTATGTAAATAATAAAATAATTGTAATTCCAGGTCCACCGGCGAAGCCGTTCGTCCTACAATGAGGGGAGAACCCGGAGCCACATATAATGTGAAGCCAACGACGGTATGAAAGGTTGCTCAGTGTCGAACACACGATATTGCGTCCACAAGACAAATACAGTAGGCGTATGGCGCTTGGGTCGAAGTAAAGGATACCCTCCATATTAGTACTGTTACGGTTGATTTGAGTGTTAGGTTACGCGGGGAGACGGCGCGCGAGTGTGATCCACGCGATTCGGCCATATTTATAGTCAAGTACTCAGTCTAGTATTCGTAAGGTGACTGTTTGCAGGAAACGGCTATGTATTTCTACATGACTAGTGTTTTTATTCTCATTAAAGTTATATTCTCATACGATATAAGTTGTAAATAAGACATGTTTATTTTTCTCATTTCCATTGTGTTTGGTTGGACTATGAATGCTTGTGGCTATTGAGTTTTGTTTCTAACAGATTTTCATTATATTTCACTATATTTGTCTAAGTCACATTTTTGTAATAAAGTAGTTAATATGATTCCGTCTCTTTATTCCGATATAGATACTTTATTCTATTAACTAGGTAGTTAGGTATATATGTCGATTTTAGCTATTGTGCGGTATTATGCCATACATTTTTTAGAGCAGTCACGTACAAAGCATCCCAAAGTCAAAGTCTCACACATAGTGTTGAATTATTTAGGTATCTATCAAAGAACTAGGAGACCTGTCGAATTAAAATCGGATAAGTATCCAATTATTTAAAGATTTTGTAAACATACAAAAAGACATTCAATTCTTGATTCCATTTTTTCTTATTTTTGCTGTTTTTATATTATATGTAGTATTTAAAACTATCCAATTTTACATCTTTTTTTTTCATATGTTTCAAAGACAGGCTGTGAGTTAAGTTTAAGTCGCATTTGATTTGCAAAAATAACCTTTATTGCAAATTCGTACGTATACGTACGTGACTGCACCACTAGCATTTGTGCATTTGCGACACAACCTTGTATAGTTAATTTACATATATTTCTCAATATTTGAATGTTAAATGTGTGCACTCCAGATTGACAGCAGTCTTCACTGACTGACTGTCCAATAATACGTAGCCGTTTTCTGTTACAGACGGATAGTTTGGCCTTAATAATTTAGTTGACGGATTCAATGTTAGCGGTTGACGCGAGAAATGTAATTGCGAACAAACGACCACGGTTTATGTATGTCACCATGTTGCAATAAACGAGTGAGAACTACGATACCAATGTAAATAGTTATTATAGTTTAATTACTGGAGAGTAGCCATGTGCGCACTGAGTGTTTGGACTTGTCTATAAGAGTGTGCGTTTTATTACTTGTAATAAATTATTGTTAATAGATCAATTATTATTACACAAGCCGAGTTGTTTTATTTTATTGGAATCCCATTGGTTGGTTTAAGATGTCGTTTATGCCAGCGTACCTTGAATTGTCTTATAAGAATTATTTTATCATCTTCCTAGCGTTATGTCCCGTGTTTAGACGGAGTCCGCTTAGACCATGATCCAGGATTTAGCGAGTCTAATAATTACAGAAGCGACTGCCGATCTGACCTTCGTAACCCTAAGATAAGGGAACCAAACAATTTTTGGATCATGGTTACAAATCCAAAGTTGTTTGAATTTGCAGGTTTCGTCACGATGTTTTCCTTCACCGTCGAGCTAGTGGTATAAATACGTACATAGATTTGAAAAATCCAGAGGTACGTGTCCGGGTTTGAACCCGCACTCCTCGGTTAAGAGGCGCGTATCCTTACCAGTGAGCTACCACCGCTCTCAATTAATATTATAAGAATTATTTATTGCTTGAAAATAAACGGTGTTGATCGTTACTGATCAATGCTGTTTGATAATATCAGAGGCGTGGTTACCGTCAGAGGTGCCGTGCACTGGGGCCCTCAAAGTAAAAGGCCCTCGGATCCTGACTAGCAAACCTCGCAACTAGAATAAATACTTGATGTAATAGAGATAATGACTGCAATAAAGACCTCATTATATTTAGGCCGTCAGTTAGTTTATACTAACACATATTTTTCGCTTTATCAAATTACCAAAAAATCACAAAGATAAAGAGCATCAAAGTTTTGGAGTGGGGGCTTGCGACGTCACTATTTTGTAAAAATTGAGTGAAAGCGTGACGTCACGCGCAACTTGAATGCTTTGTATCTTCGTCAATGTTTTTTGACAAATAAATAAAAAAATACCTGTTCAATATTTTTCTATATAAATAAAATAAAGTCGTGTTTGTTACACCACTTACAAGTCGAGAACGGCTGAACCGATTTACGTTGTTTTTAATTTGTTGGATTTGTCTTCGTCCAGAATAACAGAATAACTATTAAAAACATTGAAAAATTGACGATAAAACAAAATAAAAGCAAAAGTATTTTCTCATATAAAACGGTGGGATTCGTATCTGTCAATGTTAAATGTCAATTACTGGGCGATACGAAGTTCGCCGGGACAGCTAGTTTATAATAAAACTGACAGACTAAACAGAATTTCTAGTCACCTTGCCTATTATAGATAAGTATATCTACTTACTCGTAATTTATTTATATGCTCCGGGCTTCTAGTTAAGTTCCTTGGATACTTATAATGAAAAACTACACATTTTCTTAAATAATATGTTGGTTTCAGTCAAATTATTGTATTGATAAAGCGTGTCATCACTTACGAAAGTGTTTAATTTATTGCATTAAGCTTTGTATCATTTGAGGTGTTACTTTGAGAATAAATCCGGTATTAGATACGACTCTATTAAATTAAAACGTGGTAAAATTGCTAGATATTTATTTATACAACATAATAGCATTACTTACTACAATACATGTACAAATACACAGTACATAATGTGTACTTATTATAAAATCATATCTATAGTAAAACATCTTCATTGTAAATAAGGTATTGGTTATACAGATTTTCAAAACTAGATCTATTTACAAAACGTTACCAATTCAAAATAATGTACACAACCTGTATGTTTATAAAAAATGCATTGGATATTATTAAAAAGGCCTTTTAGGAACAATATCCTCGGATGGTATAAATGTTAGACATTTTTTTTAAATTTGATACCTATATTTACCAATATGGGAAATAAACTAGAAAAATGACTTGGGAACAAAAAACATAAGATTAAAATGTAATTTTGATGTACCTATTTTCGACAGAAAATTTACCACTATTTATAAAGATGACTCAACGATTAAGCGAGGTGGTCATTGTTATGATTGGCATCTTCTGAAGTGACAACTCGAAATCAAAACTGAAAGTCAATTTCTAAAACGAGCCAATCATTGTCGTCACATTAAGTACTCGAGTCACATTAACGAAACAGTTAGGTACATTTAGTGGGGATTTTCTTTAGAAAACCCTTATTGACTCAACATTACATATGTTTGTTTATAGCTCGACTAAAGTCTCTAACACCATCCTATGAATATTTAAGCGCGGATCCACCATTGTCAGCACAGCGAGTCCAAAGTTTGTCTGGTTTCCTTATCTAAGGTTACGAAAGTCAGAAAGGCAGTCAATGTACCAAACTCGCTAAATTCTGAATCATGATCTAAGGACCCTGACTAAGAAATGGATATAACGCTAGAAATATAATTAGGTATGCAATGTCACTTTAGCTGAGTAAGTTGGTAGTAGGTACATGTCTGACATTCGGATAGCGGGTCCCATCTTTTTAACCGACTTCAAAAAAAGGAGGAGGTTCTTAATTCGACTGAATTTTTTTGAAGGTTGGATCCGCGCCTGCGTGTTCATCGCTTGACACTTTCCAATCAGTTGACGAGGCCAATGGCCTTAGAGACATCTGCGAAGGCCTGCACGGCGCGCGTGACGTCATCAGGCGAGTGCGCGGCGCTGAGCTGCACGCGCACGCGCGCGCCGCCCTTCGGCACCACCGGATAGCTGAACGCCACCACGTAGATGCCGCGCTCTGTAGAACAACAATAGAGAAACAAAGCTTTAGACCAATCGTATATTCCGCCTATTAAGTTTTAAGACTAAAATCAGGAACTTCTGTCCCTCTCATTACGCGAAGCCTCGCACCAAGCACTTCTAAAGATAAGGCACCTAATCGTCGTCCGATTTTTTATTTAATGATGATGAACCCTCATATCGTCGGTCTGGATGTGATAGCTCGTAACTAACAAGTTTGGCAGTTTGCATTTACGAGCTATCACATCTAGACCGACGATATGGATTACTAATAACACAAGTGCAGTAGCTTAACCAACAACATAAAACTCTGCAAAGATCATATTTTGTCCTTTGGTCCAGCTATACATAGGTACCTACCGCAGATTTTTGCCCAATTTTATTTAACAATACTTACGTATATTAATTTTATCGTAATGTATAATAACTGCCACCTGCCAGATTTATCAGATAATAGATACATATCAGTTTTTTTTCCTACGTAGAATACCGGATAAATAACATCCGCAATTGAGGACTACACCAGTCAGTTAGGTAATTATTATCTGACCATGAAGTATGCCTTATATAATATAATGACTTTAAATAATGATCTCACCTAGCATGCCAGAGGCGAGCTCGACCGCCTGCGGCGCGTCGCCGACCATGACTGGGCAGATGGGGTGGTCGTCGCCCGCCACCGTCAGCCCGGCCGCCTTCAGCCCCTCCCTGAACGAGCGCGTGTTCTCGCGAAGCTGCTGTCTTAGTTCGCTGCTGCTTTCCACGAGCTCTAATGACTGAAAGTAAATGGAGTGGTATTAACAATGATAATTTAATTCAGGACCAGCTTTAGCCAGGTTTTATATTCTACAATGAAGGCAAACAGTTACTTTAATTACTGTACAGTAGATACGGTAATTAAAGTAACTGCGGTGTGGATGGACCGTACAAAACACTTGATAGTAAGCGCATTTCCGTCCCTTTAGTTGTTGCTTTCTTACAGACTGTTGGATATTACAAGCTTGTTTTAATAGCTGGTAGATATATTCTACGATTCATTGTACTTAAATCAAAGCTAAAACTATTTTAATCCTTTTATGGTTTGTAAGTTCCAATATAAATTATTTCATCCGTTCGATCTCCATTTTTTTAGAGTGCAAATTGCAGTGGCGCTAACGTACCCACTAATTTGCTTTTAGATAATTCCACAAAATTAAATGCTAATTTCTCACGCCAAGTTTGTGCAATAGAATAAAATGTTATTTACCTTCAAAGAAGCAGCAACGACTGGTGGAGGTGGCGCGTTGGAGAATAAATAAGGTCTGGAGACATTCCTCAGCAGAGTGATTAGCTCCTTGGGCCCGGTGGTGTACCCGCCCGCGGCGCCGCTCACGGCCTTGCCCAGGGTTGAGCAGATGATGTCGGCCGCGCCCATCATACCACAGTATTCTTCTGTGCCACTGAAAAAGTGCACATCCATTATGACTTGATCTTCGTCTTGCATCATGATAAGGCCACCAGCGAAATACACCACATCGCAGTGTGGTGGCCGTGGAGTTCCAACAACTAATAGATGGTGTTACTACTCATAGACGCCAATATAATACTACTATTTTTATTATTCTCAAGGCTATTTTAGTATGGTTTTAAATTGTATTTAATATATATGGTCATATCCATCTAGTAACTTGTTACTACTTTTTTTTAATTTTTGCAAACCCAATTCAGTTTTTATGTTCGCCAAAAGTGGTTAAAAGGGCGTTTTGATTTTTACAGACACAGGTTTGTGTCATTAGGCAGAGCAAATCAAGATATATTAATTTCAAACCGACAATAGCACTGCCCGAGGAACCCTTCTTACTTAGTCTCTTACACTCTTATAGTCATAGTACACAAGGTCTTCAAAATAAATAATTAATTAGTCATGTAGACCGAACAAAGTTTGTTCTATGTGCCTGACAAATAAAATAAAGACATAAACAAAGTCTTCATACCGGCCAGTTTCTCCAAAGAAGCCGGTGGCGTGGCTGTCATCGACAGCGAGTAGGGCTCGGTACTTGTCGGCGAGCTTGCGAAGCCCTTCAATAGGGGTCACGGTGCCGTCCATGGAGAACACGCCGTCCGTCACGATCAGCTTGATGCGCGCCTCGCTGTGAGCCAGCAGGTGCTCCAGTTCTGAAAGAAGAGAATATCTAGCACATGGGTAAAATAATTTAAGAAGTTAACCCAAATGATTCTAACTATACATTCCTGAATCGAGTCTCTCGTTGTCTTAAACTATGTTTAAGGATTCTCTCTTAAAAAATAAAACAGAAATGGGCTACGCCTACAGGTTACAATTTATAAGTCATAAAGTGCTATCTGGATCTTTAAGTTAATAAAAAATAAATAAAAAAATTATGATAGGCTAACTCAAATATTTTATTTTAGTCCGTAAGTTAATTTATAATCTCATAAATTGACTATAAAAAATTGAGAGAACTAGTCTATTATATTAACGTAATAAGTAAGTACAATTTCCTGAATACCATTAAGGATAAAAATGAGCAAATACTTTTACCTCAAGTCGTTAGCCTAGATTGTTGGAAAGAGAATAAGGAAAAGTTTTAAGTCAAATTGGCACGAACCTTCCTAAATATATTGTTGAGTTTTCCTATTGGCACGCTTTACTTGGTTTAAGGTGACAGTGCTGAGATGCTTACCATTAAGATCTCTATGCGGATACCGGTACTTCTGCGCCTTGCACAGGCGGATACCGTCGATGATGGAGGCGTGATTGAGCGCGTCCGAGAAGACGGCGTCCTCAGGCGTCAGCATGGCTTCGAAGAGCCCTGCGTTAGCGTCGAAACACGACCCGTACAGAATGGCGTCTTCTCTCTGGTGGAACTGGGCGATGCGATTTTCCAATTCCTAGGAGGACAAATGACAGTGATTTGAAAGGCTTGCTTTTAAAACAAATTTATTATGTGATGTCCTATTCAGTTATAATTTTCAAAAGTTTTTTTAGATTTGTGTGAAATAAAATCAGACTTCATTCTACAGCACCAACATAGAAGTCCCTGCTACTATCAAAGTCAAAGTCAAAGTCAAAATATTTTTTGTAGTAGGTACTCTTTTTAACACAATTTATACCTGCAAAAATGTATGAATCATAATTAACTTTGAACCATGTTTTAGTGTGGGCCTGTTGTAGAGTATCAAAATAAAAATCTCCATGGGCGTACCCATGATGGGGCAACTAACCCATCGTGTTGTATGACCTGAGGCTAAGACTTTTATACAAAATTGATATACATACTTAATGGCAAAATTAACAATTCATTTGGGTACTTTAAAAATTACCGCTCGATACGATGCCATACGTACCGATAAATCTAGCGCAAACGCACAGAGATCGACTATTTAGTTTATTTACTCCTGCCCCTTTCCTTTAAAAAAATGCTATGTACGCCCATGCCTGGTACTCAATGGCGGACTAACCGGGGGGCGGAAGGGGCGGGTCTCTGGTCATGCGGGCCTTATATTATCTCCAAGTTCCTGTAATTATCCTATAACAAATACTGGACTCCCCACTCCCCAATTTCGGGCAAGCAACACTGCTCGTATCCCTACTAGGGATCACAGCGTACAGCTTCAAGTACACGATGCCGGAACCGCACCGGCGCCGGACCACATGTTTGTGTATACGAATGAAAATCGCGCCTGCGCCGCATCGAAACCGCGTGTTGTATTTTGATGCTTTGTGAGCAACGATTAAGCCTGTTTTAAGCCTGGGGCGGCAAAGGGCTGTAGGCTTCAAGTACACGACGCCGGAACCGCACCGGCGCCGGACCGCATTTTTATGGATACGAATGAATATCGCGCCTGCGCCGCACCGGCGCCGCGCAGTAATCGTTGCTCACTCAGCATTAAAATATAACACGCGGTTTCGGTGCGGCGCAGGCGCGGTTTTCATTCGTATACACATGCGGTCCGGGGCCGGTGCGGTTCCGGCGTCATGTTCTTGAAGCCTAGGTCCGGTACTGCTACATTTTTAAGACGTAGCTAATTCTTTTCACATTTTAATTTCCAATAGTCCCATGTTGGTCTAGGACTTAAAAAGAATGTGCCAACTAGCTGTGTACCTTGCCTAGCATGTCGTAAAGGTGAGTAATGGTATATTGGGTTTTGGGTATGTGGTTGTGTAGGCAATGAGCTAGCCCTTTGTCACTACTTTTTCACAATGTTTCATCTAACCCAGCCTGTTTTTGGCTGAATATGATTAAAGGGGATTGCTGCCCCTTTGACTCTGCCTACCCCTTTGGGGATTACGGGCGGGAGGGGGGATCATATTTAAATAATATACCTAGTATGGGCGCAATAACAGACAAACGTTTGCAAACCAACTTTCTAAACAGTTTTTTGCGATTTGCTCAGCTATCACAAGTGTTCAAAGACATAAACTTAGCATCATCTTATCAGATATTAAGGCCTTGACTAACCTTGTGCAAAGTTTGTGTGCCGCAGATGAAGCGGACTGAGCTAAGACCGGCTCCATATTTTCTAAGGCTTTCTCTCGCCGCCTCCACCACTTCAGGATGATTCTGGAAAATTTACATATAAGTAAATTACTGTGACAGTAATCAATAGGTACAAACATTTGTATTCATAAACGAAAAAAGTATAATCACGACAATGCAATGGAATAAATAAGCAAATGATACGATTTGTTCCTGATAAGTAAAGCACCTTGAAGAGAAGAACTAAATATTTCCTCAAGTTAAGTATTTTACAAACAGCATACCTAAAACTATCATAACTAAACGAAATATGTATCTACAATAACATAATATTAAATAGGGTAAATCACAATACTCACAGCTAATCCTAAATAATTGTTTGCGCAGAAGTTCAAGAAATCACCCTGAGCTCCTTGCACTGTCACCTGGAAAAATTAAAAAAAATCTTTAAAATATATTGCTGGTTTAAAAAGAAATTCCGTTGATCCAAAAACTATATAGGTATATGAAATATTTATTAAATCCACAGACTATTAAAAAAGGGAGGACTTCACGCTATAATACTATAAGTACCGTGAAGACACGTTTATGCATGTGTGAGTGAGATGCTTAAGGATACCAGATATCGGATATCGGTCATTTGCAGCACTTAAGTTTCGTGTCAAGTTTAAGCACCTGAGGAGCTTCAACATCTAGTTAGTGGCGCGGAGTCCTTATTTGTTACTAGTCCGTGATTCAATCATAAATAACAAATTAATAATTATGCTCACGCTTTGTAAAAGTTGGGATATGTTGGAATCTATGTACGTCGCCATTATATAAAGAACGATTAAAAAGCATCTGATATTACTTACTATGTATTTTTTAATTATCAAATCTGACATAGAATATCGGGCTGTATCAGAATTCATCTTTAGATGTCCTATCACAGTTATTAATTTGTGCACATACTTAGCACTTTATCTCGGAAAAAAGTATTCATGCTGGTAAATATGATTGCATCAGGATTGCATACAAAGTGAAAAGTTTGCGTGGCTTTAATTCGGTCAGTTGATCGTTGCGACACTCCAACAAGTTTGTGCCTTTTTTGGATAAACAAATGGGTAAAAATATCTCAAGGTTTGTTACAGGGTATTCCACTGAACAGAGGCACTTTTACGAAAATTTAACTGGAGTAGGTATATCGTGTACAAGGAACACATAGTAGGTGATGAACAAAAATGAGATACACGTTTAATTATCATTGTTAGAAACTAAGTAGAAAACTTAGTAATTAAACAATGTGGCCATTCTGTGAAATTAACGTTTACCTACGATGGTGTAATTTTATGATCTGGCCTTTTCCTTAAGACCATTCGGTAGTTGTAGACACCATTCGGTTGTTGTACTTCGGTAGTTGCAATACTTTTAGATCTATTAAAAAGTAAAAATCATGTTAATGTGATTTTAATCTTTAACAAGCATTTTGACCATGGAACTTTTATGTTCTCTTTCAGCGATGTTTTCTATTATTAGACTTGACATTGGCTGAATAAGCCACGAGGAAACAAATTGCACTGTTAAGTATCTGATGCACGCGAGGACATCAATATAGCGTCCCTAATGATAATACTTTTAGGTACCTATTTATGAAAACATTTCATAAAAATCTAAAGTATTATAAAAATATCACCTTATTCATTAGACAGATAGTGAACCAGAATATAATGTAATAAATATATAGAATCTAGAAATGTTTAATATATTCACCTAATGTATTATGTAAGTCTAAATTTTATACTTAAAAATATTATTGGGTACGTTTCGCTTTACTTTCGGCCTTTAAATTCGGTTTTAGAGAATTACAGGTACTAAGAGGCTTTCAAACTGTGGTCTCCGATACACTGGATAGCACTGATCATATTTCTATCAGGTGCCTCATTCAGCTTGGCCGCACCGGGCCTCTAAAGAACAGACTTAGTCCGAGTACTGTTACCGTTTATTTAAGTCTAAAGTAAAGTCTTAAAGGACGGTTGATTAATCCGAGTATTGTACTCGATGTTGTGTTATCATTGTTCGTTCACACACTCACCCAGATGTCCAGTTCAACACTCGGCTGCCTTATGTTTACACATTTGCGCGGAATGTTAGCGTGCAGCTGTACATTGTAAGGAAGAACCACGCGCAAATCTAACCAATTTACAATTTCATATACCTACTTTCTAAGTTTTTAGATGGACTAGATGTCTATTAACTCCTCGATAGACCTCTATAAAACAGTGTAGGTAGCGTTTTTCGACCTCTATTGCTTTTTTAAGACAGTAGGTATTCAATACGCACACACAAGATGTTCGCTCTTTGTAAATGCCGAAATATATAATAAGTATTGGTTTGTATGACGCAATTACTTAGTACGTCATTATAACCTTGTAATAACTTATAATAGTTTTAAGTCATTTATTAACAAAAAACTTAAAAGTAGTATTTTTTTTACCCGTTTTTTCATGATACCAGGGCTGATAAAAGTGACCTTAAAGATTATTATTCTCTTTGATATTTAAGAAAAAGTTTATCACGAAACAAAAAATCAAATTCATGCAAAGGGTTTAGGGGTCATCTATTGTAGCTATGCCTCAGCCTATTTGACTGGCTCGATGGCGCATTTTGTAGTGACCCTGCCCAATGCGCCAAAAGTTGTGGGTTCGATTCCCACCCAGAACAAACATTCGTATGATGAATACTTGTGTTTGTACTGTGTCTGGGTGTTAATATCCAATATTTAAGTATATATTTGTAATACCACTGTTGATCTGATATCCGTAACACAAGTGCTTTAGCTACTTACTTCGGAATCAGATCAATGTACGTTATGTAGTCTGATGTTATTTATCTAAAAACCTGACCTTAGTTTGCTGCGGCGATGTGAGCACCCTTTCATGTTTCCAAGTCTTGGCCCTCTTGATCTCCTGCAGCCGGTCCTCCAGTACCTCACGAAGCTTGGTCACGCCGGCGCGCTCTTTCTTCTTCAGCTCGTGAAGTTGGCGCACTTGTTGGCCATTGAACACTGAACAGAAATATTTCAAGGATTTGTAAGCTTTATTTTTAGGAAACATAATTTCTACGTGGTTCTTTGCCCAGAATGTATATGGTGATAGGTTTGAGCTACTTATCACTGCATTTTCACCAGTTTTGATCTAAACCAACTGAATTTTATTTGGCTATTATTTTTAGTTGAATATGTTTCAAGGAGTTTATCTTTCCTTACCTACCATTTCGAGGATTGCAGGCGTTGAAGTACCTGTGTATAATATCTGCTTCATCTACATGCTGATCGGACATTGAAGTATCTAGTATACTATACAGTGGAAGGAATTAACCTGAAACTACATATAAATTAGAATAAGATTGTGTGAATGATTCCTACTTAAAAAGATTCGGAGCGACCAAAACTGTGTCGATTCAGTAATAGAGGCATTTCAAATAAGAGCTGTCATCTGAAATTCCAAGTTAAAATGTAATTGTTCCTACAAGTTGAATCCCAAGTATCTACATAATAACATATGTATAAATTACGAATAGGTAAATATGTGCACTATTATACACCATATATTTAGATACTTTTGGAATGCCTAGGCAGAGTGGTGCGTTATCACACCTTTCACTGAACAACGCACGATCTGTTTATTTGCAGATGATAAAGTGTTTCTACAAGCAGCGGCGGATCATTTTACTCCCCGTTGCAAAATGTAGAGTTGTGTATGATCAGAGTCGGTAAATAAGCAAAGAAAGAAAATAAATGTAGTGTTTGTCTTGTATCAATACGAAAATAACTTTTTTTAAGATACTTATTTTATGGAGTATTAACACGGAACTAACATTGAAATGCATTTTATTGTATACTTATTTTGTATGTTAGAACCTCAGATCAACAAAGAAAGGGTTAATCTGAGGTTATAACACAGTTACAGAGATATGGAGGACTTGATTCTACATGATCTTGTAATTAATATATATTGAAGATTTTCCCGCTTTTTTACTTATCACAATAGGTATACGGGAGTTGTGTTCCATATTAAGGTGTAAATATACGGATGTTTTGAAGTCAAGAGGAAAGTATAGAAATAACTACTTAATTAACTTCACGCCACTTTCCTAGTCGGGTAGGCAAAGAAAACCGAAATCATTCACCAATATATACGAATAATGATAATAATATGTTTTTTATTAGTATATTTATTAGTATAAAGCTCGGTAAAATACTCAGTCTCTATTAATTAACGCATTTATCTAAGATAATTATGTAAGCATGCCATGATGTCACATTTGGTATTCCTATATCTCCTTGATATAGGAATACCAAATGTCCGTGATAATTGAACAACTTACATAATATTCCAACAATACTAATGTAAAACATAATATTCAGATAGTGAAACAGGATATATTAGTCGGCTAGTTTGCATTCGGCATCTCTTAAAAAGCAAGGTCAGATAAAACAAATTTTGTCTGTCATAACTCATAAGTTTTCCGCGGTTTCACTCATACACTTTGCACTATTTAGCACTTGAGTCTATTTATATCTGTCATAATATAATCATTATTTCAGTTGGTTACCACAAAACACCTACATAATTATCAAATACAGTCTCCAATACAGGATAAAACAAGGTCACATAGCCGGTGTGTTGAGATAACGAAAAAAGCAAATTCAATTTGTAGAGAGTTGCAAAAACTAGTGCTATGGTGTTGTTTTTTTGTTTTCTCAACATGTTGACTTCACTGTTAGAATGGGTGGTTAAATTGGCAATTATTTCGAAAATGGAAGAGAAAGATATTGTGAATCGTTACCTACCGTTGCGCAGGAGCTGCGAGCGTAGAGCCATCGCGACGAATGGCGGCGCGCGAGACGCGGGCGCGGCACACACCCGCCTCTTTGGCAGACCAGTCACGCAGGTTTCTGTTTCGTACATAATTTTGTTTTCGTTTCGGACCGGCAGACTATACGCGGCTGTTTACTGTTTTAGTTAACCTCATGCCATCACACGATACTTTTGTGAAAAGCGTCGGCGCGCGTTAACTAGAAAAAATTAAGGCTTGCGATTTTACGTTTACTTATCTACTTATAGAAGGTGGATTTTTTATCTATTTACTAGCTTCTGCCCTGACTTCGTCTGCATAGACTTCGTGTTAAAGTAAATAGGAATATTATGCAGGAGGTTATCCCACAGGAAAACAAAAAAGAATAGTTATACTATGTATCTAATTAAGTTAGGTCGAAATTGGACTTCACGGTAAATCGCCTAGTAAATTATTTGTGGTTACTACTTTTTATCATCAGTTCTTACTGTACTAGTCTTAGGACCTACTATGTAGGTTAGGTTAGGAAGTTAGTAATAATAGTGTGAATTAGCTGTTCATGACCGTGAAGAACTGAAACATACTTATTGTTATTATTGCAAGACACGAATAAAATAAGGCTCAGATTACTATTATATATGTAGGAAGTAGGTCGGCCATACTGAATAAGAAGTCAGGGATCTCAGGATAAATCAAGCTTTTCAATGTCTAAATTAGGATTACAATTACTATCCAGAACTAAATCCTTAATACCCCTTAATAATCCCAATACCCAATTATCTCTTGTGGTAAATACCTAGGGTTTTACCACAAGTGAATATTGTTCTATTTACAATTAATTATAATAATTAATTTCAATTAATAATTAATTTTAAATTAATTATCCGAGAGCGTCTAGGATAAGCTAGCTTAGTACAACCAGTGCACCGAGCAACGCCAGAGCCAAGACTGCCTGCTCCGCCGCTGCGCGGCCCCTTTATACCCGCTGCAAAACAAGTCGAGTAGAGCGGGCGGCGGGGAGCGCCAGCTGGCGCGATCGGTGCACGTGATCGGCGCACGTGGTGCCTTGCCACACCGGTGCACAATGACGTCGCTGTCCTGCCGACACGGCCATGCTGACATGCGGACGTCCTCGTACGCAGCAACCTCGCTGTAGTTCTAGAACTAAAAGCATCGCTCGATCATCCTGACAAAAAAAAAATTACCAATCTTTACACATCGATATGCTCTAGTCTGATCTTCAATGACCCTTTAGGCAGATTCAGTTCTGGTCCGGTCTTATCGACCCTTCAGACAAATACAGCTCTGGTCCGGTCTTATCGACCCTTCAGACAAATACAGCTCTGGTCCGGTCTTATCGACCCTTCAGACAAATACAGCTCTGGTCCGGTCTTATCGACCCTTCAGACAAATACATCTCTGGTCCGGTCTTATCGACCCTTCAGACAAATACAGCTCTGGTCCGGTCTCATCGACCCTTCAGGCAAATAGTATTGGACCGGTTCCTTTAAACCCTGCAACACTAATCAGTTTTGGTCCGGCATATGCCCTTCAAAACCTTCCTTTTGTTTTTTTTTCTTTTTTTGCTTTTTTTTTTCTTTGCTTTTTTTTTTCTTTTTTTTTCTTTTCTTTATGCTTTTTTTTTTTTTCTTTTTTTTTCTCTTTTTCCCTCTTTTTTTTCTTTTTTTTCCTTCTCTTTTTTTTTTTTAACTATTATCATTGGACCGGCTAAGCCCTACAATGATAATTACAAGACCACATCTTAAATGACCATCATGAGCTCTATGGACATCAGCTTGTGTTACTACAATTGTAGATTCAGAATAAACAGGTATGGCATTTTCAGAATCAATTAAAATCGTGCGCGAGGTATTTTACTTGGGTTAAGAAATTCTGTCAGTTTGTACTTTTGTAAGGCAGGTAGCAGCACGCCCCTTAAGGGAGAGAGTTAGGGTTATAATCACCTTCTAATTTCCTTTTTTTTTTTTTTTTTTTTTATGATCATTTCGCTTAACGCGCACCAGTTGGTGATATCAGACTCAGGGACATCGGGATCAAAAGGTGCCAACACCGTCGGTATGGAAGATGATAATGAAGAGTTGCGTTGAGGATTTATGCTCTCAGCCATTGTTTTAAAAATGGCTTCCATTCCAGCGAAGAATGACATTGGTGGTTGTGCCAAGACATTAGGGAGTGGGAGTGGATCCGATCCCACTTCTGATGTAGGAAGTAGGTCGGCCATACTGAATAAGAAGTCAGGGATCTCAGGATAAATCAAGCTTTTCAATGTCTAAATTAGGATTACAATTACTATCCAGAACTAAATCCTTAATACCCCTTAATAATCCCAATACCCAATTATCTCTTGTGGTAAATACCTAGGGTTTTACCACAAGTGAATATTGTTCTATTTACAATTAATTATAATAATTAATTTCAATTAATAATTAATTTTAAATTAATTATCCGAGAGCGTCTAGGATAAGCTAGCTTAGTACAACCAGTGCACCGAGCAACGCCAGAGCCAAGACTGCCTGCTCCGCCGCTGCGCGGCCCCTTTATACCCGCTGCAAAACAAGTCGAGTAGAGCGGGCGGCGGGGAGCGCCAGCTGGCGCGATCGGTGCACGTGATCGGCGCACGTGGTGCCTTGCCACACCGGTGCACAATGACGTCGCTGTCCTGCCGACATATATGTTACTAATATTGAGGATAAGAAATATACACATGAAATAAGTAAAGAAGTACATAAATTATTATATTTTATTAATTGGATATGTATTACTCATTGCATCGGTATATACATTTTATTTATACACTTAATGTCAGCAACATCGTGTTTAATGACGTACTGGTTATATGTATAAGATGAAGGATTAATAAAAAACTAGCAGAAAATAGAAGGCTACGGTAACATTAAAAAAACAAGAATTAGTGTGTAGTATTAGATTTTGGAAGCAAGAAATTTCAACGCAGTATAGGTAAGCCCCTATTCATTAACAAGATTCAATTAATATACATAGGTATAAGATGCAATGTATTTTTAAGTATCAGTAACCACAGCGGATCTGCGAAGTTGACACCATAGTCTGAAATAGAGAAATGGGTATCAGTAGACAAGTATATATTTGGTTTTACTAAGAAAATAATAAGGAACCGTTTAGGAGTAGGTAAAGTTACTCCTTTGACATTCAAAAAAATATAATTAGTATTAACAAGTAGGTAAGTAGCTAGCCTTCCCCAGATTAACATGGCAGGTTTCTTCATGCGACTTGTTCGAATAGACATTTAACTAGCGACTGAGCTAGCGTTCTTATATTAATAATTTAAAGTAAATTTCATGTTTTTAAGTTACCTTATGGTGGCATAGTAGACAATCTCGACGAGGCTAAGTAACGAGAAGCCCATAAAGAGGCCCATGATACCGCCACAATTAGCCAGGAAGTCCACCCCGCCATACAGCTCGGAGCGGCGCAGAGACGTGAACAAATCTTCACTGAAGTACAGAACCAACCCTGATGGCTGCCGCCTGTCATAAACAAGGGTGATTAATGTGATTATACGCAAAAAGAATCCCAAGTCGTGGTTTATTTACAGAATACGATCATAAAATAGGATATCAAATAATTCATACTATCACGCTTGCAATCCCCGAAGGGCTACAGTCCACAAAATTGCACCTTCAAATAACTCTTATTCAAAAATAAATTTAATTTGGTCTTGGTGAAAAATTGTGAACAAATGACAAATAATAATAAATATCCGAGTACATCACATACATTGATCTGACACCGAGGTTAGTAGCATAAGGATTTGTGTTACGGATATCAGAAACAACAGTGGTATTAAAAATATAAACTTAAAAAAATATTGGATATTAACACCCAGACACAGAGCAAACATAAGTATTCATCATACGAATATTTGTCATGGGTGGGGATCGAACCCACAACTCTTGGCGCATGGGGCAGGGTTACTACCGAATGCGCCATAGAGCTTTTCAATAAATTTTTATTTTAATTGTATTGCGTTATGTGCTTTCTTTATAAATCACCACATTATGTGCATGTGTTTATTTAATTACTTCATGCTATGACGACCCATTAATTTATTTACAAGAATATCCAACTTGAGAAACTAACTGACCTCAGCGAATCCCTTTAGAAAGCAAGTATTAAATAGACGAAATTAAGATAAACGAAATATGTATTGAGGTTGTTACCGCCATATAAATTAATACTCGATTTAAAAGAATAAAATTACCTTAGGATTTTGAAACGTGCAAAATAGATCAGATGTAGATAAGATACGTGTCGGTTCGAGCTAAATAAAACCTTCTAAAATCAAACTACTTTTATTCAGCTGGGAGTGATTAACATACGGCTAAAAGAGGTTTCAATTTTCAATTTCAATACAGCAATGATTCGATTAGGAGAAGAATTGAATACGAGAAGAATGACAAGATGTACGAGATTCTAAGCAATTTTAAAATAATAGTGCTGAAATTGTTTAGAATAGTGCATCACTTAGTGAACCCACCATCCTTTCGCGATATCCTCATTCGGGTGTCTCCTGTACGTAGTCAGGTCATACACGGCTTGTGTAACCTCGACATCGTATTTCAACTCTGTGCACGCCTGCAGACAATCGCACTGATCCTCATCATCTGGCAAGTTGTTCAGAGACGACTTCAAGACGGACAGCTCATCTGCAAATATCGGAACCGGTATCATACACAGACACAGCTCGTTGTTTTGAAAATACATTACAAATGTGTACATTTTCTCATACTTAAAGCATTGCGAGTGCATCTGTGTTTCCCGCCGCCGCAAATTTTGGTTTCTGGGCCATCTGGAATAGATAACACGGTGGTGAAGACTCGTTAAATGGGGAATTTGCATTATATAAACATAGGTACGCAATGTTACACACAAAATTTATTCCATAAAGCCAATTAGACATGCGAGGTCAAATTAACAATTTAATAAGAATTTTATGGACAAAATGCTCATATTTTTTTATGGATTGAATATTTCAATCATCATCTAATGTGTTGTTCCTTTCTGTGGCCTTATTAAAACAAATAAAACATTTAGTGTGACAAAAGATTCACCGTGTCACCGTACCAGTTCACTTTTGGCCGTAATAAGGCAACGTCAAGAAGCTGTAAGAACAAACGAGCAGCTTATCTACTCACGTGGCATGTACAGAGGCACGCAGCCGCAACGAAGCGCTGTGTAGTTGGAGAGGCACTCCAGCTCGCAGTTCCTTTGCGTGTATAAGCGGTAGAAGCGCAAATACCTCTCATGGGCAAAGTAGCACTGGCGTCTGTCGAATAATAAGAAAAGTCGTTGAATAAAAATTTCATGTAATGATCTTATTTCCCCATAACAGATGTAAATTTAATACACTATGACCAAAACTCTATGAAAGTCTATCGTCTATCTTTCTGTTACGTCTGATCTGACTAAGCTACTCAACGGATTGCGACGAAATGTTGCCTAAAGTTTAATCTAATAACTCCCAGACAGTATTAAAAAAAATCTGTGAGTTAGCTCAGAAAGTAACGTGAAATAGCTTTTTATTAAAATTTTACTTACCGAAATAGATTCTTATAAGTAGTTTATTCCTAAATTTTTATTATCATCGACATAAACAGAACCCGCGACTCTTGGTTTCGTGGCCAGGGTCTCTGACCACTCGACCAATGGGCCAGTCAATGTCAGATGAAAGGGAAATCAAAATATTTTCTATAGGTATATATATGTATGTGGACTGCTTGTTCTTATTATGGAAATTAAATTATGAAATCGTCATAATTTTTTACTTTTTTGTCGACCTCAAAGAGTGCCCCGTGTTGGCCCCGTGTTGCGCTAAGCTATTGCTTCAAGGAACAACATTTTACAGAACAAATGAAATACGTATACCTATAGAACCGTCATTATATGGTTATTAATTCTATAGCAACTCACTTATTAGGAGGATAGTGCCTGAGCCCCTCTGATGTATCTACGACCCTTGGCTTAATGGCTGCAGCCGACTGGAACTGGATCGGAAGACGGAAAAAGTTCTGGCCCATATTAGGAAGCTCTGCTGGATTGTGCAACCATACCTGAAAACATATCACTATTCATTTGTCAAAATAGAATACACAGGATTGCGCTGATCAATGGTAGCGCCAATAAATTTAAGTAACCTTTTGGCGTTTTATGAATTTCTTAAATTCATAAAACGCCTTAGAGGTAGAGGCTCTGTGAACAAATAAAGCGAAATGTTTTCTTTTTTATTCACGTGGGCGCCCTTAAGTCGTCGTAATCAAAAAAAAAATAGTTTACATAAAAAAAAATCCTTCCACGTTTCGTTAGAAACGTTTCATAAATTAAATGCATATAGATAATTTCATTTCAAATTGGTAACTATCGCCTTTTCTAAATCACCTTGTATTAACATCTGCTCAAGCTTACTTACTTTAAAACCTTGAACTGGCCCACGACATTCTTGATCCATATCTCTGGTGTCGGTCAGTAAGATAACTTCAAATTCTTCGGTACCGTAACTCTGGAATATTGGTCATATACCGTTGTTTTACATCAATCTTAAAGAAATAAAATTGATTAAAGAGAGTTAAGATTTTTTTTTCTATATTACTTACTATACTACAAATACGTTATTAAATAAAAATGTATCGAGATCTTCTTATATATAAAATTCAACGGCTCACCGACAGATGAAAATGTTTTTTTTTGTATACTTGGTAGGTATAAGAATAGGTAAAGTACTTATCACTCTCCCATCCCCACCCTATTTGAATGGCAGAACAATGTTTGCCACTTTAGCTAGTATACATATAAAATATACTTGGAAACATGTTATACATACGAGCCCTCTTAGAGGGTATGTTTGGATTGATGCGTCTGGTGGGTAGCCCGGGCCTAGAGTCCAGGCACTTCGGTTATTTCCAGCCACATGATAATAGTCCTTGTGCAAGCTATAGTAAAAATACATCAATGCTTAAGATAGTGAGATGAGATGCCAGTGAAAATCATTTGGCAAGCTTTTTGACTCTACCATTCAATGAAGTGCAAAATATGCATCTTGTTATTCAATTATGTAGGAAGTATTTTAAATGGCCGACTATTAGTAGGTATGTCTAAAGTAACTATAATTATTTTAATATACATGAGACAGGAAAAAATATGTACATAATAACTTGTTCACTATGATGCAACGTTAAACAAGAAGGAGAACTGGCGTAAATTAATATTCCAACTAAATTATTTGACTCGAAATTTATTTAGGAGGACATATTTTTCTTCCTGTTGACGTCCTGGTTTCATGTCAGCATCTCCATTAATTATGTATGATCCCCAATTCGGGAGTCTCGTGCACAATAACAAGCAAGACAGATACCAAACTGCGCCCTGTACGGACGCAGGACAATCTTAACCAGCACCATGGGCCATGCGTACATTTGAGCATGTATGGAAGTTGCGAACTTAGCGAGCAAGATACGAGCCGGGTGTGTTATACTTGTTAAAACACAATTGAGCATTGTGGAGAACTTACTTCTCCAATCGGAACATCTCCTCAGCCGATAGCATGTTAAAGGTAAAGCAGTAGCCGTCCTTGGTGAGCGTATGCGAGAACATCTGCTTGCAGGACAGGTGGTCCCACAAGCAGGCCAAGAACACTTCCTCCTGTGTGGGTGCCAGCTGCAATAATGCACATTGTTGCATTTACAAGCTAAATTGCTGATACGTGTTATTCAATTATATTTTCAGGTGAATTACTACAATAACTTATCTACTATACCTATATCTGTGGAAGCTACAGATTTGTTGAGAATTTACACATTTTGAATGTTTTTTTTTTTTGGTGCCGGACCGGGAAAGTCGATTTAAAACAAAAACCCGTATAACATTAAATTGTTTCTTTTACCGAGTTTCTTCCGGATTCTTCTCGGTAGATACAACATTCCGTACCGGTGGTAGAATCATATAGCTTTACCTGCATATAAAGATTTATAAGTGTTGCCTTGAAACCTATATAAATAAAGAATATTTTGACTTTGACTTTAAATATTTCTCGACATTGGCAGGAATAAAACTCGCGGGAAGGTAGGTATGGTTAATCAAAAAATATAAATAAAAACAAGTGATTGGTAATCAGTTGATCACATTCACAGTCAACATAATATAGTTGTAATGATAAAAGCCAAGATTGTAATCTTTTATTTATAATTTTCTCGAGTAGGTACGTGCTATGGTACCTAAGCGAATAATAGGATAAAGATATGACATAGTTTTTTGGGTTTTTAGACACAGGGTTTCAAACTCACCCTTTTTAAAGTTTCAATGGAAGACACATCTGCAAAGTCTGGTCCATCGCTGAGTTCGTTGTTGCATAAGAGTAACATATCGTAATAAATCTTCAAGCTAAAAAAGTGAAAACAATAATACACTTAGAAAACATGGATAATTTTAATAATCATTCCACAAAGAATGCGTTTTACTTAAATTGTAGAAACCTTAAATGCGAATCACTAAATCTTAATAACTGAATGATAAATGAATATCAAAAATGTAGTTTCAATTTACTTTAAGACAAACAAATGAAATTAAGTCCCTGCTTTAAATAAAAGAAAACATTCATTACTCTTCATCACTGATGGTTGGTGGCTCGCTCCATCGCTCTCTAGACGCTTTTGTGAAATTGAAAATTCTTTGACGAGGCTTTGTCTCTGTGCAAATCGTCACTGCTGGGAAAGGTATCTGAAATAGATAGGTATGTAGTTTTTATTGGTAAACAAATTTATTTAATTACATTTGAGTAACTTTAATAAAACAAAGTCATAAAATCACTAATCCTCACTAATATAGGTATAGAGCGTTACTTTGGGAAGTACGGCATTAAGGCAGCCATGTGATTAAAAGAACATTATTTGAAATAAAACTAGGAAATTATCATGGAATATTGTAACCATAAACATAGAATAATACTTAATGAACTGCTTGCATACATGCCAAGCAGAGTTGGATGTCTCAGCAAAGCTGACGATGACCGGGTTCTGTTCCCACTTCAGCCACACCTTACGGATCAAGAAAGCGCACACCACCACACTACTGACGATCATTACCGCCCACCATATTCTGCACCAATTATAAAGAAATAGTATTCATTTAAACATAGCTTTGAAAATGGGTGGCATATAAATATTAAGCTATTCATATTAACTACCGAACACAAATAAGACAGGTCCGCTGATTAAATGCTGTAAGAGCTTTTAAAATACTTTTATATGTAAAAGACTACAGACAATGGGTTAAAAGATACAATAGGAGACACAACATTTGAAGAACAGTGCTTCACAGAGGGCAAAATAGTTAATTAAAGATATCTACGAAATTCAGGAGTACATCGTTCGTTCATCTAAGTTTTTTTAAATCCGCAAATCCTGAAAAGCAAATATTTACTTTCCATCTTAAACAAAATAGTCGGACCTAGGTCAGAGATTTAATATCAACTCTATACTTTGATCATCATTTATAGATGGCTAGCAGCACCCTGCTTTCACCTGCGTAGTTCCCGTTCCGTGGGAATACGGGGATAAATTATAGCCTATGTTACTCGCTGATATGGTAGATTTCCATTGGTTAAATCATTTTAAAATCGGTCAAGTAATTTCGGAGCCTATTCAATTCAAACAATCAAATGTTTTTTATTTATGTTATGAATTAGCAGGATCAGGTTTCAGCTTATTTTGTCTCTTGTGAAGCAGATGTTCGACTTTTGTACGACTTAGTTTACTGGACTAAATATTGTGGTATAACGATTTTATTTGAGGTAACCTGGACCAATAAGTTACGAACAATAATAAATAAATAAATTCTTGAAACTGGCACACCAATTCCCTAGTCCCAAACTAAACTTATATGCTTGTGCTATGGATACTAGGTGAACGGATAGACATACTTAAATACTTTTATAAACATCCATGACTCGAGTACAAGTATCCATGTTCATCACACGAAATATTTGCCCCTAGCGGGATTCAAACCCGCGACCCTTGGTTTCGTGGCCAGGGTCTCTGACCACTCGACCAACGGGCCAGTCGATAAGGTAACCAAAAGTATTTCACAAATTGAATTCACCTCTCAGATAAAGTGTAGTTCTTATCCAACACATATCGAAAGCCGTGCAGGCCGGTGTTGCTGAAGAATTCCTTCAGATTGCTGATGCAGGGATGTATCCTCTTGGTGTTAGCGTTTGATTTTTCTTGTTGCATTTGGCTCTCGGGATCTCCTTTAGGTTTTACTTCTATTTTTTTTGGCGATTTATACCTTATTTGTTGACAAATATATAAATATTGACTATTATATCTAAATAATGTTAGCCTTGCACACATTAAAAAGCTATGTTCTGTGTAATTTATACTATGTACTTATTAGCTATGGAGCCAACATAATTAATTACTTTCAACTGATTAGTAGCTTGCGTGATCATTTTATTCAGATTTAATTAATAAATGAGCTTCGGGCTGGAATTATTCCCGGACTAGATGGGTATTGCGCTTTTTATGTAACTAAATGCTACTGGAGATTGAACCTACACATACATGGAACTTCTATTTCCCAGCTTGGTAATAATATTAAAGGATATTATTTACATTATATCAATTTTTTCATCTCCTTAAGGAGGTAGACAACTATCTTAATCACAGCCATTATTTGCAAACACTAAGCAGATTTTCAAAATCGTAACTGTTGTAGTCATACATACCCGAAATATTCAGTCATCTTCACTTATGACATAAAAACTACCTTGATCTCTTTGAAGTACTTAAATGGAAACTTAAATGTGTGTTAGGTACACGTAATATAAATACTGATTTGTTTTGTTGACTTGAAAAACTAAAATTGATTATTTAATTAGCATGTACTACCGGCGTCCATTACGATATCCAACGTCCGTACTGCACGAAGTATGCTTTAGACTCGCCCTTGTCAATTCCATTAGGTCACTCCCTATGCGGAACAATATAATTAAACATTGAAACAACTAACATCACAGGTCTTATCTACAATAGGTAGCTTCATAATAAGGTTCACTACAGTAGCTGCTAATGTACTTAATTACTTACTGTAATATGTACTTGCTTGTACCTTGTTTAATTTTGTCTAAAACGACAATGACAAAACTTTTAAGAATTTCGTACCTAATATAGAACTAGATATAAATAGTTTAGATAATAACTTGAGGGGTTTATTGCCATCTACTTCATAAGGTGAATTATTGCAATTAGTTATTTTAGAACACAAAATACTAATAGTAGTAATTACTTCCTATCTTCTTATCATAACATTACGCCCATAATCCCCGGAGGGGTAGGCAAAGTCAAATGGGCAGCAGGCCCCTTTAACCACATTCAGACAAAAACAAAACTGGGCTGGGTTAGATAGAAAATTGTGAAAAAGTAGTGACAAGTGGCTAGCCTGTCGCCCATATAATTACATACCCAAAACCCGATACACGATTAGTCGTCTCCTACGACATGCTAGGCAAGAACCCGATGGCACATTCTATTAAGTCCCCGACCAACATGGGACAAATTCTATCTTCTTAAAGGCGCGCAACAACAATAAAGTTGTAAATATAGTAGGTGCCTACAGTTGTTGTGTTAGACGTGATAAGAAGTGGTGTATCTACTTTTTAAAATACTGATTTCACTCTGCCTGCCCTTTATTGTATGTACGAGTGTATATGTATATAGGAACAAATAAAACACAAATATTTGTAGGAAACGTGATATATTATATTCATATCAATAGAAATTGTTGATTTGTTAGTAGTCTTCTAGGCAGAATTCAAAGCCGACTCTGAAACAAAAATTACAAAATATTTATTCTCATTATAATGTAGAACCACGTATATAGAACCACGTTAAATCGAAAAGAATCCTTCTGCGTGACCTATAAATTAATGATTCTGTAAGGAAATCTTTTTCTTTCTATATAGCCTTAAAAGATCTCAATAATTGTTGCTATGTCACATCCTACTAATATTATAAATGCGAAAGTTTGTATGTATGGATGGATGTTTGTTACTCTTTCACAATAAAACTACTGAATGGATTTTAATTAAACTTTTAAATAATATAGCTCATACACCCGAATAACATATAGGCTATGTTTCATCTGAACTTGTTTTTTCACATCATCGAAATACCACGCGAGTGAAGCCGCGGGCAGAAGCTAGTATCTAAATATGTGACACGGTGATTGCGACGTGGCTCAGAAATACATAACATCCATTTTACATGCAATCCGAGAATAAGTTCGTTTCATGAGATACACACGAGAGGAATGGATAGCGGAAAAGTAGTAGCGTTCCGTTAGCACGCTTTGAATAGATACGGGCCCTCAGCCTACAAGCTATGTACATAGGTAGGTAAATATACAAATGTCAGAGTACGCGTTGATGTCTTTTCAGTAACTGTAACAGGTAAGCATCTTGTTGTAGTGTATTTATTATTGACTCAATTCGCCCTTTGTTTTACAACTCACTAGCGATTTAAAAATCATGCTTAGAAACAATTTCTCCAAGGATAATGTTTCCTTCATTATGTACCTATTACAACTTTTTGGAAGGTATTCCCTAGCCACCGTTTTGGAATTCCGTTTCCTGATGTCGCCTTAAATGTAGACTTTACTTACCTCAGGTCCCACATGGATCGCCAGCATCATGTCGTAGTCCGATGGAGCGATGTGAATTTGGGCCATTCCATTGCCGTCCACCGTCACAGTCTTGCCGCGACACGTATTGCCCTCTTTGTCTCCCGATATCACGTCGCAGTATCT
Source organism: Glyphodes perspectalis (assembly GCA_951394215.1). Lineage (NCBI taxonomy): Eukaryota > Metazoa > Arthropoda > Insecta > Lepidoptera > Crambidae > Glyphodes > Glyphodes perspectalis. The sequence continues at coordinate 8,202,942 of OX596217.1, forward strand.
ACCAGCGGGGAGGCAGGTCTAAAACAGATAAAGGCATATTAGAATCTAGTGTAAACTAAACCTGTGTTGTGTGAACTTTATGCTTTACAATTTAGTTGTCTTCTTTACTGTCACTCTCTTGTCTTACTCCATGTAGCAATTACTGTTTATATAAATCTAAAATCTTTAGAATTTATGTAGATATTTATATAAACATTATTTTGTATTACTTTAAACCCACAAGGCATTATAAGACTATAATTATATGTAATTGACTGCTCCAGATAATAAGGCCAGTAAGTAACCAAAAAAATCAAAGATCCAGAAGCTGATCGAGATGTAGTAATGGAGAAGTAGTCGAATGGTATGCTGTTAATGCATCTAAACGACGTTAATGAGTTTTCTTAAAGCAATGAAAATTCAACAATTATTCATATTTAACCGACTTCAAAATAAAGGAGGAGGTTCTCAATTCGACTGATTTTTTTTTATAATTTAGTGGTCACCTTCGCCCTTGCGCACTCGCAACACCAAGGGAATCGCGTGTGCGTTGGCGGCATTTAAGCGAGATATACATATATATAAGAGATATACATATAAATGCCTAGACTCGTTTATTGAAGAATCGTAAGCCGTACTGGTCTGGAAATGGTGGACTGAAGCTCACTCCATAGGGTGGTAAAAATGCGTGGTAAACCATAAATGTGGTGGGGATGAAATTAGGAAATGACACACACGAAAGGTATTACGGCAGAACATTGGCATTGCCGACAGTAATCCGAATAATTTCCAGGAGCACTGTCCATGGTTTATGCAGTAGAGTAGACAGAGGAACGAAATGTCTGTCTAAAAGGCAGCGCTATTCTCGGGATAGGAGTAGATTTAAGTCTTGTGTTACTACATAGTTATTGCAGTAAGTAGAACTTACTCATAATTTGCTTTGCTTCTAGTTACTTGCAATAGTTATATGACTCTATGTTATGTCTTACCCGAATGGGTTGGTTCAGATCCCAATTGTCGTTATTGAAAGCGATGAAAGCATTGTTGCCACGGCAGAAGGCTATCTGGTTGCTGCCATTGTCCCACCATTCGTTGACCTCAGTGTCACCGGCAGCATTCCTAAACGCGACCATGGCGTAGATCTGCCTCCAACGGTGCTGACATACCCAACCGTTGCCGCAGGTATTATCCTAGAGGGGACATCAAGGAACCTTCGTTTTAGCAAATATTTTATTTTATTAAATGAGTTTTATAATAGAATAGCTTTTTGTATGTCTATTGGCGATGCAAAGATTCTAACTAGCGCCTCAAGTGTCAAAATTGTGAAGCTGTCTAAGAACGACACTTTGTTTGTTTTCGATACAATTTACGTCACGGAAAATTTTAATTATTAAAAATAAATCAGATCTAAGTGGTTTCTTGCTGGACGCGACAATAATTATGTTGTCCATAGATAGTCGATTAATTAAAGCGTCTGCACGATACACAGAACCAATGCGTTCTGGAGAATAATTATAACGATTTACAAATGAAAACTTATTTCCGAATCTCCGTAAAAGTACTATATTGAGGAATGCAACAATATTTCGGATTTCTGCTTTTATTAGCAACAGGTTTCTGTATGTAATCGTGATCTATCTGATTATGTCTAAACTTATTAACCTCAATTTTAATAGCAAGTGTCGTTCTTAGACAACTTCAAAAAAAACTTTGGATACATAATCTTTGCATTGCCATTATAAATTAAATGTTCTGCATTATTTTAAAAGTAATAACCGCACATAATAATAGCACAGACCGTAGATAAGATTGATCTCTTTCGAACCAGATCAATGTCCTCAGATATTTTCTGTTGTTCAGATAAATTGTTTTTTACTCATGATGTAAACAGGATTCAGGGGTAGGTACATTAATAATAACAGAAACAACTCGTCAGTACATGTTTCATCCGTATCCTTAATCCACATTTTTTGATTAATGCAATAACTAATTAATAGATAATAAAAATTGATTGTTAAAGTTGCTGATAATTTCAGCTGATTGTAGAACACCTCAGGGGTCGATAACGTGGATAAAAATATTATCATAAGTCTGGTATTTTAATAAGTCTGCAGCACCCCCTTAAGTCCAGTGATAAGACGAAGAGCATTTAAAGAGCACAGGGTACATCATGACTCATGATATAGTTAAGTTACAGCAAACGATGACTTGGACTAAAGACCATTTAAACTAACTAAATTAACTTAGCTTATACCACAGAGTAATAATATACTACGTACAACTTATACCTACTTTAGTACTTATAAGTATGCGAAGTAATTTTATGAAATTATATTTGATACTCACTGAATTAATAGCAGGTGAGATGGTGTTGCCATATCTGTCCATGGGAGGTCCGGCTTCCGAGTCCCAAAAGTCGAAACTGCTCATGATTTGGGGCTCACCGTAGGGGTGAGCTAAAAGGAAGGCTATGGCCGCTCTGTAGGGCTTGCCGTCCTTGTATGTCAGGACGCCGCCTCCTCCGCCGTGGCCTCGTTCATTGTCGTGGTTGTCAATAAAGGTTAAGGCATCGCTGTGGGCTAGCAAGCCCCATTGAGGACCCCAGCTGGAGAGCCACCTGTTGTCATCATGAGTTAAGAATTAAAATCTTGTAAAGAACACCAGGAACAAAGTTGTTTTGTAGATAGATAATATCTGCACATAATAGATGTGGGTACATTCCGCGCCGACATTAGACGAGACTCCATCATTAGCGGTCATTCCATCGTTTCATTTCAAGAGCTCCTATATCATCTTTTCACCCTTTTCCTTGGTCATCTTTGATATGCAGAACTATTTTCCTCTTAGATCTTCTCATTTCTTATTCTGATATCTATATGTTATTACTTAAAATGACCCCGCTACACCAGAAATTACTATTATCATCACCTGTTCTTCAATTTGCCATCAAAGTAACTAATCTTTACATGCCCGGGGTGCACTGTATGCAACTGCACGAGCAAAATCTGAGTACTGATCTAGTCTGATCTGGCACCCCTCTATCTAAGGCACTACCTAAGATTTTATATTAATATCTAATACGAGTATACAATATAGTGAAGACAAGACCCCATTGACCAAGCATGGGTAGTAAATAAAATAGTCAATAATATATCGATAAATGCGAATAATTATTCCAAAGAAAATACCTACCTGCCTACCCCGCTAAGGAAGTGGCGTGAAGTTTAGTTAGTTAAGAAAATAATCTGACAGAGGAATAAATCATCTGGGGGCTCATGATGGATGGTTACCTGCAAATCATTACGTAGATAGTACACATACATCATCATAAAGGTAGAAGGAACGCCCACGCGTATAATCATGTACCAACGTAACAGCAATTATACCTACCATTATTTGTCCAAGGATACGGATATGTAGTACTTACGTTATTTACCCACCCAATCATTATAACTTCTGTCAAACATGATAATGAGGGTTAAAATTAACTTTTTGGTTTTTTAGGTACAAAGCTGCTGATTGTTTTTATCATTATCGCTAATGAGGTCTTTTCCGGCTTTACGAGATACGGTGTACGTTAAACCTTTCCTTACTAATAATAAAAACCTAACCAATTTTGGTAGGTACCCAATCTCGACTAGGAATATCTAACTAGCTACCCAAAATTTTATAGTGTACAATTGTCTGCGCAAACACAGGTGCACTCTGTTCCTACACCCTCATAGTCCGATAAAAAGAAATTTCAACATAAATGGAGAAAGTTCAGGCGTAGAAACAAATGCTTATTTTTTTACTTTTTGGGCTGTAGTAATGACCCGGGATTTACGACTTTTATCATACATGATATTGATGCCGTACCTCATGAGTTTATATTTAGGGCGACTGACCTGGTTGAGTAACTTACCTAAGCTGATTATTGCCTCTAAAAGCGTTGCTGAGCTCCATCCCAGACTTGAACTCGGTGACCACTCCCAAAGGCGTGTATTCATCCCTGCTAACGGCTTCACCGCCGTAGTCAATCACCTCCTGGTAGATGTAGGGGCGCGAGTTGGGAGGAAACCCGTGGTCTGTGTTTAGGTTGTGCAAGCGGTTGTAGATCACTTCCAGGTCATGGGGCCACATGTGTTTGGCTGCGTCGATTCTGTGAGAATAGTAATGCAATTGTTTATTGCAAAATTGTTCCAGTATCTTGGAAAGTTTGCAAGGCATATCAACTGCAACAATAGGAAAATAGCAAGGAATTATCTGCCATCGACGGCAGACGCATATTATGATGTATTTTCAATATTAGGTATAACCTAGATGCAGTTACATTACACAAAATCAACATTTCTAATTAAATAAGATTTCTCGACTTTTGAAATATAACACTGTTCATGAAATCCAAATCAGAGTTCAGACGATTTTACCCTGACTTTCATTTCAATCATACATTACATTGGCATAAAACAAAAAAAAAAAATGCAGGTACCTGAAACCAGCGACGCCCATATCAATCAGTTTGTTCATAAAATTGACGATCATATTACGGACATGCTCATCTGCCTGATTTAAATCCTTTAATCCTACAAGTTCGCAATTGCGTACCTGAAAGACAAAGGTTAAGTTAATTTTCTGCAATAAACTATGATGCACCTACAGATGCTTAAGTAGGTATGCCACAAAAGGTTAATAAGCACTTATGCAAATATTTGTTCCGCAAATACATGAATCCTCTATAAAATCAAGAAATTTTATAAAAATCTATCCATAAGAATATGGATATACTACAATCAATCAGGGCAGATTTTTTAACTAGGTAGGTACCATCCAGTGTTCTGAATGGCATAGCTACGTTAATCTACGTTCTTGATCTTGCCACTACGATGGTTTGAGAGCACTGGTGCTCGGTGGAGCACTGATGCTGGCTTCAAATACACCAAGGACAATAGTTTCAAGTTTTTTCAAGAACTGAAAAGTTTAAATTTTGACGCAAGCCAGAGTCGACTTAACGCCTATTCTATTAGCCAGTCCGAAACTTATGACTAGAATCTACTCACCCTCCAGGCGTCATTGGCGTAGTCTTCGCCATTGATGCCGCAGGGCGGCCAGTTGAAGTGGTTGGCGTGGTACGGCACTGCCGGGTAGTACCACAAGTTAAAGGTGGCAGTGCTGCCAGCGGTGCCAATGTTCTCTGGCGGCTCGCCTGTCATGTGGTTGATCACTGCATCTGGGTAGATTCTGTGGATGAAGACTTCAGTATAAATATGCAAAAAATGTGGCCAGCCCTGATAGATTAATGTACTTACTTTATTTTTACTGTATATTTGCATATTCTGAGCATAGAAATCCATAGAATTCAAAGCAATGCTAGTGTAGGTAAAAGAAAAAAAATTAAATCAGCGCAGGGACAATTAGGATCTCTTATATCGATTAAATTAAGAGCCTAATAGAAGGTAGGCGATATGAGTACTTAGTAGCGGAATGAATTAAATTATTGGATAAAAAGTCCATATTACCTCTGCCCTGAAGACCAAATTATCCTAATACGGTTAAAAATGTAAATATTAACTTTACCATAAAGCTGTTAATACCATACACCAAGTACAATTGCAATCAATATTGCAGGTGCTACTCTTGCGGAAACTACCTGACTCCAGCGTTATTGCAGCGCCTGACCATGTCAGCGAACTGGCTCTCGTCTCCAGAGCGGGTACCCAGTATATACGACATGGACTGGTAGCGTTCCCACCACGGTCTGTTGTATGTCCATAGCATTATGTTCTCGTTGGGCGGAGATATCTAACAAGCAATGTAAGTAAATTTATTAGGATTGTGGGCAGATACAGAAAATTACCAACTCATTTCTTTGTTCTAGGTGTGGCGACCGCGCCACAAGATAGTCAAGATTAAGTTATTCTCGCCAATAAGTATATATACAATACACCGCGACGATTAGTCGAATCCATAGAGTAACTTAGAGTCGGACCTAAGTCCCCGAGCAAGCAACACCTGGCTCGGTGGAAGTATTTCCACTTTTAGTGCGAGCGCGTAGTTCGCCATAACCCTGATATTCGGACAGGGAGTGCATGATACGTATAAATAGGACTTCTCATCTTAACCATAATAACTAAATCAAAAGCCTCATTATGAATGGGTACGAAAACTTAGTAAAATACTTTTTGACTGAGAACATCACCTAATGTCGTAACAAGTAAGTCGGCTAAGTATATGCGAACTTAGACATATTCTATTTCTGTTTATACCAGACAATGATTTTAAAGATAAATAATAATTTACGTAAGTAAAGTCAACAAGACACGTACATAATCTTTCAGATAAAACATTATTAAATACCTACATTTATACTAATATTATAAAGCTGAAGAGTTTGTTTGTCTGTTCGTTTGCTTGCTTGAACGTGCTAATCTTAGGAACTACTGGATTTGAAAAATTCTTTCAGTGTTAGATATCCCATTCATCGATGAAGGCACGGTTAATCCAAAAGTTAACTTCGTTTATCGTTATTTCGTTACTTAGAAAGTTAACTTCGCTAATCGGTAGAGCGTTAAATTTTCGAAAATTTAAGGCAATTAAAGTTAACCATGAAAAACTAATACTGTTTTTGGCCTGGGAGAAAAATGTAAATTAAATAAAAAACATGCCCGGTTTCGTTTTTGGCTAAATGTGGTTGAAGGGGCCTACTGCCCCTATGACTATGCCTACCCCTTCGGGGATTATGGGCGTGATGTTATATTATTTATAAACAAAAAACAAGTAGAAAGAATATTTCTATAATAAAGTAGGTACAAATAAGGCAGTTATTCATGGTAATTTTGCATGGAGCATGTTTCCCTTCATAAAAAATTGAATATTAAAATTGACATCGGATCCGATAGCGATGATCGTTTAACCCGTAGAAAAAAGACGTTCTACTGCAGCACTAGATGAGATACAGTTTTAATTAATCTTTTTAATAAAAAGATTAATTAAAACTGGTTCACCTATAAAAGCACCATCTGTTATAGATCATTTTGACTTCGTGTTTTGAGACTTGGAAGTTCTTATCAAATTGTGAGCTATGTTTTACATTTTCTTACCTTTCTTTAAACACAGCATCTTCAATTTTTACTTTAAAATTACAGCTTATCAACAAACGACTAATGTAACGAACTAAAATTAACGGAAGTTTAATTTGACGAAAGTTAACAAGAGCGTTAACATTTTAGCAGTCAGTGGCGGATTTACAGTCTTGGCCGCCCTAGGCCCGAGGCCATAATTCTAAGTACTATTGCGTCATCACTTAATTTTTGACACGATTGGCCTCCTCTAATATCTGGCTGCTCTAGGCCCGGGCGTTCTGGGCCTTAGGGTAAATCCGCCACTGTTAGCAGTTAACTTACAAGTTAATCCGTTCAGCTTGTTAACTTCGTTAATTAACGGATTAACGAATTAATGTCCACCTTTGGCTATAGGCTATATAACATTAACCATAAACGCGGGTGAAACCGCGGGCACAGCTAGTAATTTATAGGGGATTATGATAATACTAAACATTACCAATTTCCTAAAACAATCAGGTATTTAGCTTACTGCTTTTAACGACCTAAATTTTAAAATACCTTTCAAGTCACAACAAAATTGGCCTTCTGAGCCGGATAAATTTGTTATTTCTAGCTTTACCTGGATCCCTCCATATCCTTTCGGTCCCAAGAACCGCTCGCACTCCGCAGCGATGTCATCCCATTTCCATTCAAAGAGATGCACGTTCACAGACCTCCCTGGTGCATAGTTTGGATCCTTATAGGCTGTAGCGACCACCGTGAGGACCGCTAGCCCTAAAAGTACTAGCTTATCCTGTAACAGAAAAAGAAGATAACAAGACCGATTCCATAGATGCTGAAGACAAATATATTTTCCTCCAAATAAGGGCATGTAATAGCCAATGCCCAGGGCCGTCTTTAGCCTATTGGGGGCCCTGGGCACGTGCCCAGACTGCCCAGTGGGAAAGAGGGGCCTACAAATGCCCTTACTTCCTGCTCTTGCTTTGTAAATATTTATGTTTGCTTTTTCTATTATCGTATCTGGACAGTCAATTCTTGATTGAAGTCACCCACCCAACTACGGTAATTTTAACGATGTCACTATAGCTTTTTAGTAAGCCCCCGAGGAAGAAAAGCCAGTAATAAAACATTTCTGATCCTTCTGCACCCTAAATAGGTCACCCATCAGGTTTTGACCGCGGCATGACTTAGTTGACCTTTGTAGGTAATTAAATCCCTAGTTGTCTCACATTGTTTTCAATTAATGTTTTTTACTTTTCAATATTTTAACAATGATCTAAGCATAACTCTCTATCCGATGTCAGAAGGTACATCATTAAAAATCCAAATAATGTATAAATATTGTTAACTAACCATTTACAGAACCTTTTATAACACCCAACACTAATCGTTTTATGAAAACAATGTGAATAAATAACATCGCTTACCTATATATAAGTCTGTTAATCATTACATGACCATCAATCAGTTTGAAACTAAGATATGTAATATCTAAAAGGATAATAAAAGTATAAGATAAAAACACAGTATGTACTTATTGGATCATGGAACATAATTGACCATTTATACTTTAATACCACTTAGCTTATGACATATTCAGAAAACTATGTTTCATTAAGATACCTATAATGTAAGTAGGTATATTTATTTATAATCCACGATGAATTTAAATGAGAATTAAATTCCAAGGTTAATTCAAGTTTACTATATTAACATGGAAAGAAAATGTAATAAAACATCAAAACGCGAAAGGAAAACATAGTTTGTCTTTGTTTGTAAAAAAAATATTAATTATCATTTTTAAAATTGCCGCCGTCTTGTTTCAATCAGTAATTTATAAACAAAAATCTGTAAATGAATACGTGTCGGTATTGTTTTTATTTAAAAATATTAATAATATTGAAATATATTCATACATAATATTTTTAGGTATTTCCAACAATTTCTGAGAAGCATTTACCTATTTTAATTTTTAATGTATATGGTAACCCAGTTCTATGTGAAATTTGACATTGACAGTTGTTACCATTCATTGCCTGCCATTGAATGCAATTCCATTCATTCGTATAAGTCCATTCACTCGAGTAAGTTTTAGGCAAATTGTGGATTGTGGATAAAACTTCCGAGTTATATTTTTCAACAAAAGTTAGTGCAACGTCGTAGTTAATTCAAAACTGAGTATTTGCTAGAATATTAAATCATATTTTTGAAATCTACCGGGACATATAGACACTTCGTCCGCGAAATAGTGTAATTGTTCATGTTCTAAACTTTATCCGTACTTGTTTATTTTTTCAATACTAAATTCTTCGTCTTGTTTACGTCTTTTTTTGAGTTTAGTGGCAATGGCTAATATAATGTGCCTAATTGTGGCGGTGATATGCATGGTGCCGATTGTGTACGCGTGCAACGAGGCCATCTGTGCCAGTGTGGTGTCCAAGTGCATGCTGACCCAGTCCTGCAAGTGTGACCTGAAGGACTGTTCCTGCTGTAAAGACTGCTTCAACTGCCTCAGCTATCTGTACAGTGAATGCTGCAGCTGTGTCGGTGAGTTCTTGGATACTTATAGCTGCTTTTTGAGATAGATATCTTTCTTAGGGAATGTCTGAACCTATGTTTATGCAGATTTATATATGTTATGCTTCTGTTTGATACTTTGAAACATACAAATTAGTATTACTTATCAACATAGTTAATATTGAAAGTTGCAATATTATTTAGTCTCATACACTATTAAGGGCGTTGGTAGGGTGGTCAGGAAATAAAGTACCATAATTATGCATCTCCTTGAAAATAATCCTGGCAGTACCCATGAACGCTATTAACTCTAGTACCTATCAATAGCATTACTTTAATTTTTTTTACACCAATTTACTAGTATAATGACCAGATTTATTCATATGGTTATGGCTTTTTGATATGGGTACTGAAAATCTATATATTACTTTGGTAAAGTTATCAAAGTACTTAATATATAGAATTTTGCACTGTATTATAAATTAGGTGCAACAAACCATTGTAAAATTACTGCTGAATTGGATTATACTTAAAAAAAAAAATACTTGGATAATAAATAAATTTACTTAAATCTTTATTTTTGCAGACATGTGTCCTAAACCAAATGACACACACACAGAGATCTCCAAGACCTCTTATGTAGAAGAACTGGGTGACGGAGTATCGGGACTGTTCATTGCTTTGACAAGTGACCCAGATCCTCAGGAACGCTGGCTCTCCATTACATACCCTGTGGATATTGATCTGTCCGCATACCGACCGGCTGACAAGCAAGTGGCATATCATTTACGTAAGTATTTTAGATTATGGTAATGTCAATTGGGATGTTGACACCATTTATATTTAATTTTGAAATATCATTTCTGAAAATGAAAATATTGTAGTATGCTGTTAAGCTTTATTGGCTTTGTATCATATTGAGTCTAAGATTTTTAATTTTACAAAAACTGCTTAATATTAAGTCAGTTGACTATACAAACTAGTGACGTCACATGTTGACAAGCCTATACAAAATCTATGAAGTGATTACGTTTTGACAGCTCTTAAAAAGTATCTAAATTGACTAGCCAGTCAACATCCTGGTGTCTTGCATAGCTCAAGCTATATTTGATTTATGGTATGTGTTCCTTTAGCAAATTTAAGAGTAATCTGAATTTCCACCTGCATATATAACATTAACCAAAAAGTTTAATATAAATCATCTATCAGTGTCTATCTGTAGGTAGATCATCAAATTATGAAAATCCATTTGTTTCAAGTTGTTGTTATCCACAAAGAGTTCTTGTACTATAGTACAAAGTGTGCCAGTATAAAATAAATAATTAGATAGTTGACTTGGTATCAGTATATGAGTAAAGAAGCAATATTCAAAAGTAAACATAAATTTCCCCTATGTCTTTTCTATATTTAGCTAACCAAAGTATTTTTTTTTTCACATTTACATTTACAAATGCATGTGGTCTGTTTGATATCTTCTAAATTTAGCGCTACACCTGTCGGCCAACAACTTTACACATGCAAATCTTCCCATGCGAATTTTCCGCGTTATCTTAATTGTTTTGGGTAGGACCCAAGGGCAGTTACACATTTACCCTGAAAGTCGTTAAGCATTAGTCGCCAAGGATTATAGCCCTTCAAAGATCGTCTCAGATTACCGTATTTGCTAAGTTGCCGAATTCGTCTATTTAAACATCGTTTTCATAACCGTGATCTGAACAAAAGATGACCGTTGTTCCTAGGTGACGCCAAGATTCGATGTTACCCAGAAAATTGAGACCTCACACAAATATCATAAAAAGGCCATTAAAGAAGGGCGCCCCGCGGAGGCGCAGTGACTCATTACATTGGAATGCCCTGCTACCTGCGCGGTGTTCACCGCATTGTGGATACATTTTGTTAATCACAATACGCCTTTAATCACTACAGACAATGCCTAACGTTATCTTACTGTGAATCTTTACAGTTTCCAGCAACAGTTAACAAGATATTTGTTTTCTTAAACAATGTTACGACCTGTGGCTACTTTGATACTTAACTCATTGTTAATGAAAACTCAATAGACTCGCATAATACCATTCAAGATCATTAAGTACGATAGCACAAGTACTGAAATCCTTACAGCATTTCTACAGTAAATATGATTTTTGTTTCCATAAACTATGTTATGACCTACTGTTACTTTTGTTATTAGTTATTGTTAATGTAAAATCCATAGGCTCTTGTAAAATACCATTCATGAACATTATAAGTACATACGACAAGCCAGGTATTACGTATTTGCAAGAAGCAAGCTTCTGAGTATAAGATCAATAACAAACCATCACATAAACAAAGATCTAAATATAATTCGAATTGAAAATCGAGTCATGGTGTGGTTCTCGTAATTGAATCGTGAGTAAGGTGTATTTGTTATCATGATCTTATACCGTTAACTCCTAAACATTTTATTAAAGATCAGCAATATTTCTTACTTTTTTAAACCTTTAAGATGTGATTAAGTATATTGCGCTTATATAAATATGCAATTTCGCAGAATGCCGTACGTAATTATCTATACTTATAATAAATCTGTAGAGAGGTCAATTCTGTACATGAAATATATTTTCAAAATAACTATCAGTGGGTGATTAGTGATCGATACTGATGCCAAAAATGCAATCAGTAAAATTTTTGTCTGTCTGACTGTCTGTAAGTTCCTTATAGAAACAAAAACTACTCGACGGATTTTAACGAAACTTGGTACAATTATTCTTCATACTCCTGGGCAGGTTATAGTATACTTTTCATTACGCTGCAATCAATAGGAGCGGAGTAGTGAAGGGAAATGTTGGGAAAACGGGAGAAGTTACTCCATTTTTTAAGCTTCTGTCGCATGTGCAGCCTTAATGGTTAAAGTTACATAGAAATCATGTATGACGGAAATAGTCTTTATAATAATAACCATAAATGCGGGTGACACCGCTGGCACAGCTAGTTAATAATAAATCATTTCATAAATCGATTATGAAAATGAATGTTCTTTTAACTGAATACCGTTAAATAGAGCGCTGAACCCTCTCCTTATCAGGTTTAGGTTTAAAGAATTTAATCTGAAAACAGATTACAAAATCCACTTACACGACAACATTATTTTAAACTTAATCTAAGTAGTGGTCGCCATCTAAGACATAAAAAGGTATGTTACAGTTCCAACGTGGGGCTCTCTGAAATGTTACGTCAACAATTTTCAAGAATATGCTTGTATAATTAAGACCTAACTTGTTAATTCAGGCTATATTTTTCGTAGAAGGTAGTCTGTTAAAGAAATGTGCGCCCTCAAAGGTTATACCTACTTTTTTTCCAACGTCAATACGTACCTTGGGCCAGTGCGCTCTTTAACCTGATGGATGCCCTGGGCACATTAGTAAATTAATATGTTTGCGCGTAATAAATGTCGATGGTCCATTGGCAATCTAGAAAAAGGGGGGCCTCTAGATCGTGGGGTTCCTGGGTACGTGCTCAAAGTGCCCGGTGGAAAAGACGGGACTGCCTTGGGCAGTACTAGCAAGATAAGTAGACGAACGTTGCGTTTAGATATTCGTAATTTTTGTTACGACATGCTGGTCAAGAAACACAGTTAGCACATTATTTTTAAGTCCCAGACTTACATTGGATATTTAAATACTAGATATAACCCAGACTCGAAACACAATTCACCATACGAAGATTTGTCCTGGGTGTGAATCGGACCCACAACTCTTGGTGCATAGATAGGGTCACTAGCAATTGCGTCATCGAGCCCAGAGTTACTTTTGCATTTATAGTAAGGATTTCCAGTTGAAAACATACGTGTCCCTGTTAGTCTGGAACTTAAAAAGAATGTGCCAACTGTGTTCCTTGCCTAGCATGTCGTAAAAGGCGACTAATGGCATTTTGGGTATGTGAATGTGTAGGCGACGAGTTAACCACTTGTCACTACTTCTCACAATTTTCCATCTAATCGGGCTAGTTCTGTTATTTTGTTGTGTAGCTTAGTTCTATTTTTGGCTGAATGTGGTTAAAGGGGCTTGTTGCCCTTTTGACTTTGCCTACCCCTACGGAGATTACGGGCGTGATGTTTTAATAAAAAGAATAAAAAACCACACGGGTTGTTAACCGCTTTCCACGCATCTAATGTTGCCGTGTCCGTGTTGTCACGCAGAGAGCGTGGAGCAAGACGCGGAGCCGATCGGGCGCGACGTGGTGACGCTCAACTGCACCGTCGCGTACATGTCGCAGTGCATGTCGTGCGACAAGTGCCGTGCCTCCTGCCGCTCCATGGGCGCCAGCAGCATACGGTAAGCCGATAAACTTTGTTTTTAAAGCCAAGGTATTAGGGGACAGAAATGTCCTGCGGCACGTGTCGCACTACGCTCGACATGTCTGATGCCTGACGTCCCTACTTATGTCCAGTCGCGCGATGTCGCCAGATTTGTTAAGTGAAAACGCTTGACTTCGCTTGAGATATCGTGAGACATTTATCCCCTTGTGTGAATGTGTAAAAATAAAGGAAAAGGTCGTCGCACCAATAGCATACAGTAGTACGCGACGATCCAGTTGAGTGTCCGAAATTCAATAACCAAGAACCGAATGGTTATTGAATTTCGGACACTCAACTGAAGCTCTATGAGCGCCGACAGCGTACGGTGAGGCGGGAAACGAATGTTTTTCATTTAGGCATTGCTAAAAATCGCAAAGACTTCATTTGAGAGGACGGAGAGGCCCATTTCAGATTAAAGGAAAAAAATCTTAAGGGATTTTATTAGGTGTCGTCGCTCCATATAGCCTATGGTCAGTTCCGAACCAGAGTACAGATTATATTTTTAGTTTCGTAAATGTCCCAAAGTATTGGAGGTCTTATTTAAGACATTTTATCACATGTTCCAGATGGTTCCATGACGGATGTTGCGAATGTGTTGGTGAGAAGTGCTTGTACTACGGAATCAATGAGAGCAGGTAAACATATAAAATTTATTTTCTAAAACTAGATTTTTACTAAGTAGATGATCGTCTCCAGTCGCACACTTGAATTTCGCGTGTTTATTTCTCTAACGCGCCAAAAACTTTGATATTCTGACAAATTAATTCTCAGAATCTGACTAATTGGTCATTATTTCACATCTATGGCTATTTGAATGTACTTATTTCTTATTTCCTACTGTGTTTCTTAAATCCACTTCGGAGTCAGATCAATGTATGTGATGTCGTCGGATATTCGGATATTCACAATTTTCCATCTAACCCAGCCTAGTTTTCTTTTTGGCTGAATGTGGTTAAAGGGGCTTGCTGCCCTTTTGACTCTGCCTATTCCTACGGAGATTATGGACGTGATGTCATGTGTGTAATACTGTTTTCTCGGAATGTTTCCTTACACCACCGACCTAATGATAAAAATACTTATTTTTAGAAGATCTAAATTGATTCCTTGGATTATGGTTAGAACCTTTAAGACCTGACTTACTTACTTTATAAAAACTAACTAACAAACTGCACGCCACTTTCATAGCGGGGTAGACAGTGAGAACCAAACGGCATATGGCACGATCCTTACACACCTCACTCGACTTTTCAACATTCATGATCTTTTTCATACAAGCTCAACGGTTTTTATGATTCCTAACATCACCTTCTGTTAATACACGATCAATCTGGTACAATCTGGTAATCTGAAGACTACTTAATAAACATATATAATATTCAATAATCATTAGAGATGGCTAGACCATACGCCACATCCTATTCTAATCTGTTATTACAATATCAGTCATTGTGTGAATATGACCATCATACCAGTTTGTTGTACATATCATTACATTTTCTAGTAATTTGATAAACTCTGATATGACCTTTTTGCAAACAAGGTCGCTTTTAACTAAGTAAATGGAATATTTCCGGAATATCGTTTTAACATTATGGGACAGACGAGTTGTTTTCAGAGTAGTTATTTTTTCTATAGAAATAGAGTAATGAACGCCCTTGGGCTTCAAATAATTATTAATGTATAACTTTTCCACACTAAATGAACCATAAAACCTAAGAAGAATATTCTTAATCACTGCGATTGTGGTTAAAATTAGTTTTGCTGAATTACCAAGCGTCAAAAAAGAATGAATGTTTCTCAAAAAGTAGTTCTTTAATTGCCCTCTAAGTACTAATATCTTATACTTTTTTTTATAAAAGTACTTTTTCATAAATGGTGACGTTGTTGTCAGATAACCATCAAATTACATTTGTTGGTTGACGAATACCATGATAAAAAGTAGATACAATAAAATCTTATAGATCTTATCGCAAATATCAATTTGATTTCTACTTCAATATCGTGTGTCGTCATCATAATATTAGGATTGCCATAGATTGCGTGCAAGCAGCAACGCTTAGGGAGCGCGCAGACGGTTGACTTTGCTTGCGGGTTTTTTTTCCACTTCACATGATGCTTACAACTGCTTCACAATGCTGCCAAGGGACTTAGAAAGCAATGTTCGTAACTAAAGATTGTATGTAAGAAGTAATAAGATTGCGCGTACTTGTATTCTTAGCGGACTTTTTTTCTATGTTTGTGCGAGTTTTGTCCGCGGCAGACAAAAAGTCTGCCGTCTGTGCGCTCGCTTAGGCACACCTGCGAACAAGGCCGTCGTCTCGCGGGCATTAGCATAACTTGCGCATGCGACGAGACAGGTGGATGCTGTTTATCACCGCTATATCATATTTCCTTCGCATCATCATTTTCAATTAGCATACATGATATTTCATGTTTGTAAAGTTAAATAGTATTTGCGATTTAGTATTTGGCTTATTAAATCCTGAACCAGGAACCTGATGTTAAAGTTGATTCCAAACATACGCGGTCGTTTTCAATCAATAGATAAAGGTAACTTTAACACTAATTATAAAAAAAAAACCCTAACCTTGTTTTAAAGGCTAAGTTCAATCAATTTGGCCACAACTATTGCAACTATTATTCAAATTGATGTTTAGTCAAGGAAATTTGAGTTCTTAGAGCTTTGAACAGCGTGCATAAATTGTAAAGAGATTTTTATTAAAAATCTTTGTTGTCTTTTTTTCCAGGTGCCTGGAGTGTCCAGGTGGCAAGACGACCACAGACAATTCCATAGATGAAGATCTGTCGTACGACGATTTCGACTACGGTGAGGAGACGGACCAACAAACGCTCTAAATAAAACTAAACGGTAACATTCTTTGTGTGCTTCCATAACATCGAAGTAGCGAGAATTAATTATATTTTTATAATAAATCCTATTGTCCGTTCTGGACGTTGTAACTCTAGATCAAAAAACTTTATATGTATTAGAAGTAGTAGGGTTTATTGTTATTCATACAAGTATATTTAATCCGTGTAGATGGTATATTACTAGGGCTATCTTTGTTATTATTTTCCTCTTGTATTATGCGTTGAACCTAAAACGTTATTATATCAATATGAAATAAATCTTGATAACACATATTGGATAGGTTTGACGACAATTGCAATAACTTATTGTAATGGAATAATAACATATAAAGAAATATAAATTTGGATGTACTTACATGAAAAATTTAAATAAACAGTACATATAAAATACTTTCAATTTTGTCGACAAAGTACAAATGATCTATGATTTTACAAAGATCTGAAAATCTAGCTCAAATTATTAATATCGTAATTCAGTTTTTAACAGTTGAACAGAGTGAAAAGCTAAATAGCTGTATTGCTTTAATTCGGTTACTAAGATATTTGGTTATTAGGAATTGTAAAAAAAGACTGAATCATTTATTTGCATGTCACAATAATACGAATTTATGAATCTAAAATTTAAATTTAAATTGTACCATATATAATGTCATTACTGATTTCTAACGATATATGAGAAACTCTATTTATTTTTATATTGTAAAATGTGGTTATTTCATGTATTTATTTTTTTAATCAGCAGTGAAAATCTTTATATTTTTAGATTTTGTATAGAATTTGTTAACTGTAACGCCACACTTAACTCAACTTACTACTTAATAAAGTCAAATTAGTCTCATTTTACCAATAATTGATTAACACAACATGTCATGTATAGGGTGTTATTAATCAACCTTATGTCCTTTAAATTCACATTAAGTATTAAAATTGA
The DNA here is from genome assembly GCA_951394215.1 of Glyphodes perspectalis. Taxonomy (NCBI): domain Eukaryota; kingdom Metazoa; phylum Arthropoda; class Insecta; order Lepidoptera; family Crambidae; genus Glyphodes; species Glyphodes perspectalis. The sequence goes on from OX596217.1 coordinate 8,220,622, forward strand.
GATTGTTTTATAATTATTACCCTTAACAACTTTATGTTAAAATATTTTTTTTTTAATAAAACGGTGCCTTTAAAAGGTAAACTTACTCAATAAATATGTACAAATTTAAAAATCTACAGCAGCGTGTAATACACTAAGTAGATGTAACATTCTTAATTCTTAAGATCTATAATCATTATTTTATAAGCGAAAATATTACATTATTTTTATTAGTCAGGTTTACAATTTATGGGGATAGGGTGTTAGTCAGTGAATTAAAAGCTAAGTTCTATTTATATTACTATACAATAATTATAAAGAACAATAAATTAACGAGAACATAATACAATATTAGTGCTAAGATTAAAATCAAGATAAATTATGTATGAGAATAACATAATAAGGTTAAGCAAAATTAATACATCAAACAAAAAATAAATAAACCATGTATTAAGAATAAATAACTGAAATTATACATCACATACATAGACAGTGTCTATGTATGTGATGTGTGTAATATATGTGGGCGTGATCGTGTATAATATACACGATCACGTCCGCAATCCCCTAAGGGGTAGGCAGAGTCCAAAAAGCAACAAGCTCTCCAAAACCGCATTCAGCCAAAACTAGAATTAATAAATAAATATCCGTCGACATCACATATACCATTAGTCGCCTTTTACGACATGCTAAGGAAGACACTTGTCGCTTTATTTTTAGGTCGCAGACCAACTACTCTACATATTAATACCCAGACACGGAACAAACACAAGTATTCATCACACGAATGTTTGTCTCGGGTGGGGATCGAACCCACAACTATTGGCGCATGGGGCAGGGTCACTACCGAATGCGCCATCGAGCCATACAAATTGATTGCGTTGGGTTCGATGGAAAATTGTGCAAAAAAAGTAGTGACAAGTAGCTAGTTCATCGCCTACACGATCCCAAACCCAATGCTCACACACTTTACGACATGCTAGGCAAGGAACACAGTTGACACATTCTTTTCGATTTCGAGATCAACATGGGACTCAAACATCACGTTAAGTGTATTTGTTATATTTATAGAAAACAAATCCCCTTCGGGGATTATGGACGTGATCTTATGTATGTATTGTATATAGAAAACAAATGACCCTACTGTTTTTGGTAACAAATATAAATACGTATTGAATTAAGTCTTGTAACAGGTTTTCAAAGAAAGTTAGTGACCATATTACATTACATAGATGTACTACTACTTTCTTATTAATACTATCACATACCATGTTTGTCCCATGTTGATATGGGACTTAAAAAGAATGTGCCAACAGTGTTTCTCGCCTAGCATGTCAAAATGACGACTAATGGTATATTGGGATTTGGGTGTGCGGTTGTGTAGGCGACGAGCTGGGATGGAAAACTGCGAAAAAGTAGTGATGAGTGGCTTCCTCACTACTTTCGCAGGTTTCCATCTTACCCAGCCCAGTTTTATTTTTTGGCTGAATGTGGCTAACTGCCCCTTGACTCTGCTTGCCCCTTTGGGGATTACGGGCGTGATGATATGTATGTATGTATCAACTACCACATACTTTGCTATTAGGGATTAAATAAAAAAGCTACGAAGAAGCAAAATACTAGCGAATACACTAATGTGTACAGAATTGATGTTTATCTACCACTAGCTTCTGCCTGCGGCGTTGCTCGCGTGGTACATTGATAAAACATAGCATAACGTATAAGTTATACTATTGTTCAGTTTCATTAATATTAATGCAGTGCTTTTTGCGTGAAAGAGTAACAAACATCCACACATCCATTCATCCATCAAACCATTCATACAAACTTTCGCGTTTTTAAATATTAGTAAGATTATACAACTGTTATTGAACACACAGATTTATAACTTTAGTAAAGTAATTGCTCTGTTGTAGAACCTTTCTTTGTAAAACAAATTAATTTACAAAACGTCTTTTTACTTTTATTGCACAGAAATATATGTATCTTAAACTGAGAAACTTATCTTCGTCATAATCCAATTTATCAGTTCGATTTAAGACCTTACTATTAAGTTGCAAAAGTGTACATTTATTCTTGTCTATGCTACCTTAAGTCCAATTGGATAAATGTATTTTCTTTATTTGGTCCGTCCTCTTTTTATTTATCTATAGATTAATTTATCATTTATCTTTAACACCTAACCGTAGTAAATTTTATAAATATCTTAACGATAAGATTGTAATAGGTTCGACGAATTATTGTTAAAAACGAATCTCCTAGTGCCAAATGCGTTGCTTGTACAAAATATGCCATTTAGATTAATGATATATCTTTTTAATACTCTTTATTTGTCGATAATTAATAATATTTTATATTATATTATATAATGAGATAATTAACATCAGCAATCTTTAACGTACACAACGGCCAATGCGCAATGCTTTGATAGATTAAATCAGTGTTATTCAATCATTTTGAATAAGTGACCCCATTACAGATATAAAGTTTTCGCGACCTCCTTGGGCCATAGACAGTAAAAAGTTTCTTACTGAAAGTGTGTAAAACTTTGTCTTTTTCCTCTTTCCGGCGACCCCCAGAGTAACCCCCAAGTAACAGTTCAATCTACTATCCACCCACAGTTTAAGGAACACTGAGTTATATAAAATCTAAACTAGCTACTTATTGACTACTAAACGATTATTCAATAATGAATTAAAACGAGAAATTGATCTTGGTACCGTCTAGTGTTATTTCGAATAAATGATGTCTTAGATTTTTTTGTATGTGGTGTCAACCCAGTTGTATCGTCAATTTCTATTTTATGCCATTAACGAATGTAGAGCCGATGTAGTGCCTTACTTAGTTTTACATTTTTATTATATAAGTGCCTTTATAGAATTATTTTACAATTTTATGTCATTTTACATTATACTGTACTGCTTTTAATGTGAAATAAATATTTTTGTAAAAATATGGCGTTTTTCCATTAAAAAGTATATTGTTAAAATTACCAGTATATTTATTAGTTAATGTTTACAGGTACCTATACCTATATAAATACGTTGCTTTTACAAACGTTTTTTATACATAGTATATAAATATAGGTACAGTAAACAAGCTTTGCCTTCTCTAAAAAGTTATTGTACGAGTGAGACTATGTGAACAAGCATTATTCTACTAAATCAAAGTATAAGTGAAACTACTAAGGTGATTCCAGACGATGGTAATGTTGTCGTCTATCGCATAATTTAATTTCCTTTGTTTTTTTTACTTATATATTTGACTGGATGACGTAAAGAAATTTCAAATAAATAAGTCGATAAGCCGAGTTCACTATGTAAAATACCGCATTGATATGCTCATAGTGTTTAATATGTAATGATATTGTAATGTGCTCACACCTTTCGCTTCCAGTTTTCCTTAGTTCTCTTTGCATAATCGGGTTGAATCGACATGAATAATTAAAACACGATTTACTTTTAAATAAAGTTTATTCATTCTGAACGGAACACGGATCCATTTCAATAGTCATTAAAATTTATTCACGTAAATTTATTATTCACGTCACAGTGTAATCCAAAGACTGAATATTATAGTGACGTATTAGTTATGAGTCTCCATAACTAATGATCGTCAGATCTTAAATATAATATGAACTCTTGTTTTTGACTCTACCAATATATATTTTATACATAGGTACATTTATGTATATCTTCACGTCCATAATCCCCGTATGGATAGGCAGAACCAAAGGGGCATCTAGCCCCCATAATTACATTCAGCCAAATAATAAAACTGGGAACTTCGATAAAAAACAAATATTTCGAGTTGGATGCAAAAACAATCACACAGGTATTTTTATCTGCGCTGATCTATATATTTGTATGATATAAAAAATAGCAAAGTATTTGAATGACAGTGCATGAAGAATTTAATATTAATGTTTCGCTAATTATTTAGGCTGATCTTTTTCTGACTTTTACTAGGGCAATAACAAATCTACCGCCAGAGGTATACCTGTCGAGGTCTAAAGAATCTTATCGTATTAGAAACCGATAGCAATGATCCTTAAATATTAGGATATCTTGACATGTCTATTTTTATTATTGGTGATGCTAAGTACCCCGAAGTAATGTGTAGTGAAGCTGGTCATGAGGACTGCAGTATATTTTTGGAGATGGTTGGTTCCCGAAGTAACGTGTAGTATAGAAGGGTTGAGGACTGCACCGGTGGAAGTTATTCAAAAGCCTTGAAATGTGATGGTTAATAAATGAGGCACGCGACTCCGTCGTGCGGTGTCCAATATTTTAAAAAATTATAAGTAAAAAAAAAAATAATAAAAAAACCTTATTTCAACAACTTACAGAATAGCTTGTGTATCAACTTACAGAATAGCGGAATCCCCTTATTCCGCTCGTCCATGATACAGTTGCTATTTGTATTAATATTTATTAACTTAAACTAAGGACAATCGTAAAGCTTGTATGAAAAGGATTATGAATGTTGAAGAGGCGAGTAAGGTGTGTAAGGATCGTGCCATATGGCGTTCGGTTCTCTCTGCCTACCCCGCTAGGGAAGTGGCGTGAAGTTTAGTTAGTTAGTTAGTTAGGACAATTGTTCCATGCTACAAAAATACTTAAAAATATACTTTTTTTAAATTTTTGGATTAGGGAATTACAATTAACCAGGCATGTCACAATTTTGTTTATGCTATAAAAATAAATTTACTTGTTTACAAAACAGTAGGTACAATAAATATTTATACTTCAGGCAGTAACATGCTGTACTATGCACGCTCAGACTAAGAATAATCACGTTAGTAAAGTTAAGTAGGTATAATATTGTACAGACTACGTCATTTTCATTGAAAATAAGGTAAGCTAGGACCGAATAGTTTTCATATCTAGTACTAACAGCGCCCCGCGGTTTTACCCGCATTGTTCCCGTTCCTCTAGGAATATGGGGATAAAATATAGCCTATGTTACTTTCGGATAATGTAGCTTTCCAATGGTGAAAGAATTTTTGAAATCGGCGCTGTAGTTTTTGAGTTTATTCATTTACAAACATACACACAAAAATAAAAAATTCCAAACTTTCCTCTTAACTCTTTATAATATTAGTAGGTATGGATAGAACAATGGGAATTTTCGCAGGACTAAATAAAAGTGAAACATTTGCCATTTAAAGATTTTATGAAAAGGATGACTGACAAATGTGGACACGTGTGTGAGAATTTATGTAGATAATATACCTACCCTTTAACATTTGTGTCTTATTTACATATTTGTATACGTAACGTAGGTACCTACCTACCTACAAAAGAATTATTGAACCAAAGTTTCGCCGATTTGTCCCCCAGGTGCGTATTGATTGTCAGTGACGTACCAGAATATTAATTTTATTTGAATACGTCAATAACTAATGAATTAATGACATTTTAAGATATCTAAACAGCTTTTTGTCTGTTCCGTCTGTCGTATAAAAAAGTTGAACTGAAACTGACAAAATTTATATAAGATCAACAGGATAATTAATTCGATTAACGTCGTAAATGTTCAACCTTAAATTAGTGAATAGATTAGATATCATATAAATTTATTTATGTAATTTTCTAATATTTCGTATTTATCCGTAGCAATTTGTTTATGACACGTAGGTATCAAATACAAATCCACCTTATTTAGCAGTGCGTGGATTAATTAGTTATCTTATCATTCTTTAGGTTTGTAATCGCTCTTCTTATTTACATTGAATTTAGTTTTACTGCACTAGATTATGCTATTTCAGTTGCGTAAGAGCCTACAAAACCAACCAATTTATTGATTACAGTAAAGTGTATTTATATACATAAAATAGCAAAGCTACATAAGTATCTAAATATTTATATTTGTAGCAATTCGCTAAGATCTTGACAAGTCTGCATGGATCTGGATGGTGAAAAGTTGTTTTACCGACAAATTACTCCCAAGGTTGCTGTAACTCGACGTTTATTAACTAATTAATCTGGTACCTACACCAGGTTCTTGTGTACCTATAAGCTATGTCATTACATAATACTACTTATTCGAGATTTAAGACAAATGTTATTTTCCGCTGCGCGTACACAAAAGTAGATCTTATTAAGGGAGCATCAGTCTGACCGCCGCTTGCCAGTCAAATCGCGTTAAACTGCATCCAAATAGTTTGATATTATTTATAGTGGACGAATCAGCTGATGCGGCCGCTCGTCTGCAGGCGTGCGAGCGAGCGCGGCGCCTCGCGCATAGATACGCGCAGTCGGCGCCCGCGCACAATCTCGCTGTGCGTTATCACACGAAATAATACCACACGTGAACACCTAATAACCGGCTTCGCGCCTGTTTACAACGCACACCACACAAGTACAAGACGTCGCTGTGGACTGACTTGCAGAATTTCACATAATTCCTCACCATTCTAGGCTCAGTGCAATGTTGTGACGTAAGGATGGTATTTTTCGTTGTATAGAATTTTCGTTTCGCGTGTGCTAATGTTATAGTGGCAAATAAATAGTTTGCGCGTAAACAAAATGTCTCTCTGACTGTAGAGTCTGAGGCACTATCATTGCAAATTGGACTTCAAGAAAGTGACAGCAAGGTGCAAAAATGAGGAGCGACGTGCTGGGTCCTAGCGAGCTGGAGGGGACGGACTACCTCCTCTCCTCGACTATGAGGTTAGAGGACAGCTTTCTGCAAATTCTCGGTGAGTTGCATTTGCATACCTTTTAAAAACTTAACTAGATAAATAGGCAAATCGCTTATAGACCCTGAATGCCTAGCGTGTATAAACCACTTAGATTATTTTTGTAAGTTAAGTTTATATATCAATTCTAAGTGCAATGTGATTTTTTTTTATTTCAAAACTATGTATCTCGACGCCGGTTACCCAGACCAGATAATTTGCTATCAGTGTGTATGAATATTTATATTTGGAATGCGTTTGTTTACTGTGATAGTATAAACCTATACATAGGTACTATCTATATTTTGTACGAGGCACTATTTAGTATAGGTACCTACGCAATAAGTACCTACGACAGTTAAAAAAAAGATATAATATTAATTGAGTAGGTACTGCAATCTATTTAAGCATGCTTACTTTTACATTACCATTTTAAAAGTGATCGTGATTCATGTTTATTATTGTTATTTTATTTAATACGACACAAAATTATGACGGAAAACATTATTAAGAAAGCAAAAACTTGTAGACGTGACACATGGCACACACCATGACATTGAGCAACATAAACAAGATGATAGTTGGTTATATAACAGCAACATTTTAACGCAAAACTTATTATGAAAATTATGAGTAGACAGATGAGCTCCACATTGTAGAGAAAGGAAAAATATGCTTTGTTCATTACCAATGTTCTGTATTTATCGTAATTTACTGAAATCACTTAATTTTATGGATACGACAAAAATACACCCGTACTGGACAGTAAATACAATGATAAAGTACAGTTGTTATTTAAACAGTTGAAACTTGTTAATCGGCTGTATTATTGAAATTTGGTAACAATAGTCAATTAGTCACTATGAATAAAATACACTTCGGCTATTTATTTTATATATAGCAGTTTTAAAATATAGGTACCCTGTTTTTTATGATTATATATATCTACATATTTCTGTGTAAATGGTATGGCATTCGTGGCTATAAACATTTTGATCACAGGTTGAAACAGCTTTCTTTTTTTTAAATATCAGTTTAATCAGCTCCTAGCTAAATTATATAGGTATCTAGTTCATAATTATCGTTATTTCCGACGACACCAGATAATTTATATTTTCCATGAAATTCGATTTAATGTTATTCTAACTAAATTTCGTAGATATATAAGTTTGTGAGAAAATGCGTGAGGTATATCTTCATGTTAGATGTTAGAACCTGTGCCTTATTGCTAGCTAGGTACTCAAATATTCGATGCAAGTACACATTTATATCTACTGAGCTTTCGCAACCCAGACTATCAAAGTTTATTACCCACTATTATCATTTAATTAATTTAATTTACTATTTTATGCAAGTTTCGTAATAAACTATTCATTGGAATGAGGTTTGGTAAGGGCCGACCAAGCATTTAGACATTTACTGAATCTCGTACAACTATAATATTTGTTCACATAGATATCATTTATAGTAGGTACACATATATGTATGCAGCCTCCCCTCCACATATGTCCACATACGTGAAGAGGAGGCTGCGACATGACCATAGCTGTAGCTCTCACATGGGGCGGAGTAAAATGTACATAAAAAAAATAAATCCATGATTTTTAGAGAGGACACACGTTTCACGCCGACAATCAACTGGTTCTAAACAGCATGAAGCATCATAAGGTTTGGTAGGTACTCACTCGGCTACCTATTCATGGTTCAGGTGGCATGCATTAATTAAAAATAATAAATGTTTCGCTGTCTGAACAAGGAGCCAATGCCTTATAAGTATTAGGATTTTGGGAATGTGTAAGATGCAGCAACCGAATCGACCAATTTGATACAAACTTGGTTATTAAGAATAGTTTATATACATGTATTATTTTAATTAGGTAAGTATATGACGGCAATTTAACCTATTTTGGACCCCGAAATACCTGTGCATAATATAATTTAAACTTTTTTTCGGTCGATCTACATATGTCTATATGCATGGTTTTCATATTACGAAATTAAATGGATCTGACGTGGATTTTTCATCATCTTCTTACTTTCTGTTTTTGTTATTATTGCATTTAATGTGTAAGTATAGTATAATCAAAGTTCTTTTCTACTATGTCCACTTAAAGCTAAAAGGTTAATTATATTAATTTGATATCATTAGCACTTATCCTATTTTGTGACGAATGAATGTTTATAAAGTTTTTCTTACAAAAAGGCTGTGCGATTTGTGCGATTTGCCTTAACCCTTATCTCCGTGTACCTAATCAAAATAGTATTTGTAAGCCGTTTGCAATGTTTCCGCGTCCAAATTATCCAAATTACCTAAAACTATAATGAGTAAATAACTATTTGAGGTCTCTTGATCCGCGAGTGCGCACACGTGTAGGGTTGTACCTCACCACATTTTTTATGGCGCTCACGAACACTTAAAAGTGTCAAAAATGTGCTGATGGTTGATGATGCTAAAATAACAACGAATTTTTCAGGGATTCCGGCGTATATGTATGTACGAATTTTAATTTTTGACCATCGTCAAGATTTCCATCCATCTTAAACTTCTCATCCATTCATTTTTTTTTAAATTTTATGACTTATGCAAAATACCGCTGGCTACCGTTCATTAATCCCTGGTAAGAAGAACCTCGTATATAGGGTACTTAACCGGGATTCCAGGAATCAAATCCGAACACATATTCCACTTAGAAGGCTCAACATACCAAAGTTGCAAATGATTGCGAAATTTCATACATTCTGACTTGGCAAGTAAATCCTTTCCACCTATATAACCTGTTGTAAAATTGTAACAAACAATGACAGTTGCAAGGATAGATGAAACCCATATCGATAGTATCACAATATTTAATAAGATTCCATAGATTCTGCAAGCGTTCTCCGACAGTCGTTTCTCCTTTGGACTGATCACCAACAGGACGTTTCGTTTTTGTGAGATTCACTAACAGCACGTTTCACCTAGGGACGTTTCGTCGACAGAATGGTTCTTACTTGTGTAAGCATCTTCGTTTAAATTGTTTACCGTAATTGGTGCGTAATTTTAATCTTAAGAATACATAGTTATCCTCAAATTAGGCTGGTCGCCTGCAATAATATGTGTATTCAACTCGACTAAGTAATAAGACTTGGTATTTAAGAGAGTAACTATCGAATTTCTTGTCGGTTTCTTCTCGGTAGAATACTTTTTTGAAGCCTATATATATATAAAGATCATTTAATTTCATATCAATACATGTCCTAATAGTATCTACATACTAAAAACATAACTAACTAAGTTAGTTTTTTGCTAAAAACATTATTTCTGTTATTCACCGTCTTTCGGTTTACCATCAACGGAATGACAACCCTAACAGGTCCCACGTTGATCAGATCGTCCCTGACCCACCGGTTAACTCAAAACTAATGGCAGACGTCGCTGGGGGAATGCATTTTGACACCGGATAAGCCATAGTAACCATTTAAATCCTAATGATGGATAAAGGGTTACAATTATTATACACGAGGGTTAACATTATTATTTTTTTGGATAAGAAAATTATATGTGTAGGTACCTTTGAATGTTTTATAGGACCAAGTATAGTAGATATAATAGCGTGATTTTGTCTACGATTTCCTTTTTGGTATTTTTACAAAAAAAATCACCCCAAAGGATCGATCCAAAAATGGCCTAACTTAGTATAATTCCAGAAAATAGGAATGAACGGAAGGTAAACATAAGACGTATCTTCCTAAACATTTTTTTTATTTCCTATAACCTTAAACAAAACAATAATTTGATGCCTGTTTACAAAATTTGAGAATAACAAATCAGTTGTTACATGTTCAAAATATTGTCTTGCCTAGTTAGAAAAATGCATGTAGAAATACATAGTCACACCGACACAAAAGGCTGAATATTGAGTAATAACTTTTTTACACCATTTCTGTGTTTTCTATCGTATTTTGTTTATTGAAGGAATGGCTCTAACCGAAAAGTTTTGATTCAAAGCCACTATAAATAAGAACCTTTCCCCTTGTAATTGGAGGGGACAAGTGGTGCCCGCCGTTTAAAGCGGGCTAGTCGCTGGAAATGTCTTAGAAGCAGAATTGTCCCCATGACAATTCTACTCGAGCGAGGGTTATCGCCTGGTTTAGTGGGTGTGCTCCGGCCCCTCACCTTCTTTGGCCGGAGAGGAGGCCTCCGACTCAGATGCACCTGGGAGTCCCACACACCACTCTATCTCCCCGGGCAGAGTGACAGTGCGTCACGCATTCCCGGTGCAAAAAAAAGGAATATCGGTCTATTAAATAAATTATTATTAATTAGCTGTGCCAGCGGTGTCACCCGCGTTTATGGTTAATATTATAAAGACTATTTCCGTCATACATGATTTCTATGTAACTTTAACCATTAAGGCTGCACACGCGACGGAAGCTTAAAAATGGAGTAACTTCTCCCGTTTTCCCAACATTTCCCTTCACTACTCTGCTCCTATTGATTGTAGCGTGATGAAAAGTATACTATAACCTGCCCAGGAGTATGAAGAATAATTGTACCAAATTTCGTTAAAATCCGTCGAGTAGTTTTTGTTTCTATAAGGAACATACAGACAGACAGACAGACAGACAAAAATTTTACTGATTGCATTTTTGGCATCAGTATCGATCACTAATCACCCCCTGATAGTTATTTTGACAATATATTTCATGTACAGAATTGACCTCTCTACAGATTTATTATAAGTATAGATAAAAAGTAAACTACAGTTTAGCCTTAAAAGTCTGATAAACAATAGTTACTTACAAAATATTTTTAACAAATATTATCCAAGCTTTGCAACGTCCCTAATAAGACCATACATTTTTTTTCATACTAACAGTTTTTCTATCCATATTACGCCGATTTATTGACTGCCCGTGAAAAATACTACTACAATGTATTTACATAAACAGTCTGGTAATATGCCCTTCTGTATTTCGATGAGATAAATGTGAATGACCATCATACGAGTCAGAGAGTTCACATTACGTTTTTTTTTCAATCCAATTGGTATGATTAGGTATCAGAAACATCATCAAGTTCTTATATCCCTAAGAATAAACTTAAATAAAATTAAGGTACTTTTGTTACCCACCGCATGCTAAAATGGCATAGCTGAGAAAACAGTACATATATTAATACTTACCATAAGATGTTTTCTTTATTAAATAATAAAACAACATCATTAAGTTAGATAGAACTTCAACATGAACAACCATCTAACGTTTAGTAGGTAATCATTTCTTAAATGTAATTGTTGCTGCAGCGGGCCTAATTAGATGGCTATTCGATATTATGTAGATATAAAATATCGAGTGACTTATTTACTAAAAAAACTAAAAAAAGCACACATAACTACTCGTACATAATTACAATTTAAAAAAATATTAAATTAAATAAAAACTGTTTTGCTATTATACAAACTTATTCAAGTTTATATAGAATTCAATTCATTAAGTGTTTCAATTTACATCAAATATATAATAATTTACTTAGACGACTTTTTGCTCTTCCTCATTAATAGTAATAGAGCAAACTCACAGCCCCTAATAGTTTGAAAAGGGCTCAAATGGTAGTATTAGTCAACAAAAATGAGTACCGTACATTCTAGTTCGTTTGTTGCGCAGAACTTCAGAGACATTAAGTGACCGATATATTTACAGACGCTATTGATGCCTACAGCGCGATTTATGGTGATGCGCTGGAGATCGTCCAAAATTGTTATTCTATGTTAGTTCTTTTGGAGCACGCTGTAGCTTCGGTCTTGTTAAATGTATCTGCTCAGAGGTTAAGACAGCTGAACTCGGAAGTGTAAATCTTATGTTGAGAACGTCACAACGAACACGAGCTATGGAAAAATACATTTAGATATCTAAACATAATTTGGACGTAGACAATAAAATAAAATGCTTAAAATAATTTGCCTAAATTCATTTTTATATCTCTACTATACCTCGGATATGTACAATTTGTAAACTTTTGTTACATTCAGAGACGATTTCAATAAGAGCCGTCGTGGGTAAAAAATACTTCCGATCACACGGAGACAGTACATAATATGCGTTTAGGGTGAGAGATGTTTGTTTGTTTGTACAAACCAATTTTGCTAAATACCTCTAAAAGGAATATTCCAATTTTATGCGGTCTCTATTTAAAATTTCAACTAAAATAAAGCTGTCCTGTGTTATATGTTATATTATACCTACCGACAAAATTATTTTATCCTTTTTCGATAAAGTTTTGACCGTCGTGGTCATTCAAAATTTTAATTTTTTTAAGAGGTTTTAAGAGCATTTAATTAGGCCTTTTTATTGTTTAGTTAGATACACAATTCGTCTCTGTGCATGGAATTGAAATCGGTTTTTTAATACAACAAACCAATATATATTTCTCGAAATGTATTATGTATACCATGAGGTTACCTTCGAATATTACGGGCGTAAAGTTATATGTGTATGAGCTCTCTAATAAAGGACAAATTAAATAATAGTCCTTAGTTTTCATTAATCGTTTTGTATAAAATATGAAACTTGTTCCTTAGGCGGGAAAATAAATTTCACGCTTTAGCATTTATGCTCTAACTAAGCGAATGATAACGTGACTTATACCTATATCAATCCATATATTGACATATTTTTCTGGGTGTCACATATTTCTGATAAAACTAAGTCTACGCAGACTTATTATTAAGTATTATCTTATGTTCAGATAACCGCATACGGTTATCTAAAAAGATAAAACTTAACTTAGTAATGTTTTTTAGAAGACTGTATGAATCTTTAGGTCAATATGAACTAGGGTTGCCAGTACATGCCAACAATGTCAAATAGCACATATTATGAATTATTTATGTAACTGTTGTTGAAGAAGTGTATTGTTTATATATAATTATACTGGTTCTGTAGAGGCGAATAATCGAACTATAATTACATAAAAGATATGTGAAAAAAAATGTGGTGCCTTAGTATCTATCTATTACAAAAAACAATCAATCGTTATAACAATTAAGATTTGTCTGTTCATTTGTTTGCATAAAAAGTGAATAAACAAATTATTAATTGCAAATGAAGTTGCAGTTTCTAATAGGTACCATTTTTATTAGATACAAATAATAACAACTCCTCAAGGTTCCCTAAGGATTGTGACTAAAAATACCTGATATTGGTGAGCATAATAAATGCAATGCACTGCAGGTTTTAAATCAAACTCTCGATTAATTTAAAGTTTGATTTTTAAGGTATATATATATACTATTACGAATACTAGGTATAATTGTCCTAGGCGGAACTAGCGGGTGTAGGTCGGGGGGCCCACTCGCATTAAATAGTTCCGAGCGGCTGTGAGACAACTAGACTACTGGGTCGTCTCACCCTAGGGGCGGAAGGCCAAGTATGAGACTGGCCCAACGCTGGGGCGTCCAAGGTGGAAATGTAAAAACGATCCTTTGGTTGCCTTATTGAAATGCGAGAACAGTACATCCCTGGGTATTTAGTGGGTACTCCCTCGAGGAAAAGCCGTAGATAACCACCCTGCTCCCTCGGGCGGGCTGCGTTCTCGTATCGAGTTTTCCCAGGACAAAAAAAGTTATGTGTGTTAAGGAAGTGGCGTGAAGTTTAGTTAGCTAGTTAGTTGTAATATTTATAGATATTTTAATTTTTTATACTCATGGTTGTATGTTTTCTAAATCCATAAAATACGTGTTAGAAACCTTACTATAAGATGACAGAAATCCTTATGTATGTTATATAAACACATTGATGGTTGAAGTATTTTCCAATATAAGTACTCTTTGTATTGACTTATGCGCACATTCTACTGACAAGAACGTGTAGCTACGTCTGACATCCGGTTTTAGCACAATTTTTTATTTATTTATTTATTATTATACTATACTTGTTACATTTAATAAATAAAATACAAAATATAAGAATTGTAAATGTAAAAGCAATATTGTACCTACTAGTATATATAGATCGTAATTGTATTGTAGTTATTACACTTACTACTTTTAATTTTTTATTACCCATGTTATACTACTTAAGATTTCGTTGATTTTTGACAGAGATATTTTATTTACGTTAATGTTAATGATAGGTTTGTTTGGGCAGCACTAAACGACCTGATCTCTCTAGGCATCCGCAGAAAACCAGGGTCGTGGTACGCTTAGCGCCACCGCGACATATGCGGAGCGGAGACCTTTTAGGTACCACATAGTTTTTACTTTTTCATGTTACAATGTTATGTTTTATGCATGTAAGTACCTACCTAATAAACATTTTTCTTTCTTTTTTTCTTTCTTTCTTTCTAAAAGGCGAGTAATGGTATAACGACTTTTGGATATGTGTGATTGTGTAGGCGACGAGCTAGCCACTTATTGTCACTACTTTTTTAATTTTTTCATCTACCTAACTTTATTTTAATTTTTTTTAATGTGGTTAGGGGGGGCTAGTTGCCCCTTTGACTCTGCCTACCCCTTCGGGGATTACGGGCGTGATGATAAGTATGTACGTAAATATTATGAATGATTCTTATTTTTGATGTATATTTTCGCATAAATTCAATTCCTAAATTATGGTCTTATTATTAACATATTTTATATTTTGTGTGTAGGTACGCTACTAAACGGCTTCTCTTTTCCAACTTTTGAAAACCCCAAATTTTGCGGGGATCATACGTAAGACCCAGACCAATTTCTCTTCTAAGTTTCTATTGCAAGGGTGTATTGTTATGTTCGGAGTTTGAGCGCCATGTATTGCCAAATGCATAGAATTTTACTGGCAGAACCTCGTTAAAATTTTCAGCTTGATCTTCGCCAAGCCTAGCTTAGTTGATACCTCTGTCTAGACAAAACGGCGCTTCGTTTTGGCAATTTCATTATTGGCAAGAAATGTCGATTACATGAAACTACAGCAATGGACATGAATGATGGTCCACGACTTGTGTATACTTGTAGGTATTTACAAATAAATCCGGGTCGTTGCACGCGTGTTATCTCCCTTATCGCACCTTGCTTGAAAAGCAAACATGCACGCGCAATTAATATCTAATATCGATATTGTATATATAACAAGTTAGGTAACCGGTCTGTATTATGTTAGTCAGTTTCCGTTGTATGTAAAGCTTTTTATATACAATCTTAGTCTACAATTCCTATAAACTAATTTGAGAAACGAATTTTATATAAATGCCAACTATGTATTTTCCTAGCATGTTCTAAAAGGCGACTAATGGTATATCGGTAATGGTATATTGCGTTTGAGATTGTATAGGCGACGGGCTAGCCACTTGTCGCAATTTTTGATAATGTTCCATCTAACCGAGTTCAGTTTATGGTTTGGCCAAAGGAGCTTGCTATGGCTCGGCCTACCCCAGCCTACTCCTTTAAGGATTGCGGGCCTGATCATATGTGCAATAGGTAATCAAATTGATACGACTTATGATTTTTTAAACGACGTTACTCAATCAAAGTTCTACAATTAATTGTCAATTCATCTTTTTTAGCATTGAGCCTGTAACAAGAATGCATCGTACAACTGTATCATGCTAATAGGACAGTCGATTGAAAGCATGCACTTGACTCCAATGACTGTAATTACAGTTCTCAGCGATTCGCCTAGGTACTCATACTGATTGCCCCTATTGTTGATCTAGGCTTCATTTTATTCAAAGGCAGTCTTCGAGTGCTGACATACCTACCTATGTTCTGTATACAGAGTGTCAAACACAACATAATGTCGCGTTTAATTTAACCTTTTATCCTTAAACGTATAACAAAGACGAGTTAAACAGATAAATATTTGTTTACTAGCTTTTGTACGCGGCTCCCTCCGCATGTAATTTTATGTGTTACAGGCTTTATCATGTTTTTCAATGCGATCTATCTATTTTCTGTGATAAAAATGGCCTATGTCAATTGGTCGGCTTTAAGTTATCATCACACTAAATTTTATTGACCGATTGTGGTTTAGTTTTTTAGGACTGAAAAAGTAACAGACACAGTTATTTTCGCATTCATAATAATGATGTGTTTGTAAAGTGAGTACTGAAGTTCACTTCTTCATTCTTATCATACTTACGTAATATTAGACAAGTGGCGTAGCTTAAAAGGTTTAGCATATTTTATAAACAGGAGCATTCCCAACAATGCACAGTAAAAATATCAATGTGGACTCAGAAATATTTTGAATCCATTGAGCCATAGTTGAGTGATCATTGACTAGTTTTTATATTAGGTCTCCTCTACGCATATACGCATATATTATTAAAATAAATAAATAAAAATTATCGGACTACATCAGATACATTGATCTGACTCCGAGGTTAAACACTTGTATTACGGAGATCAGAAACAACAGTGGTATTAAAAATATATACTTAAATATTGGATATTAACACACAGACACAGAAAAAACACTAGAGTTCACCATTCGAATATTTGTCCTGGGTGGGGATCGAACCCACAACTCTTGGCGCATGGGGCAGTCACTACCGAATGCGCCATCGAGCTTGTCAAATATTCTAACCCTAGTCAGACCAACACTGTTTCATGTGCCTTTCCTCATTTTTTAGATCTAAATATTCTGACATAGCTTGGTTGCCTACTACGCGACTACTCGTTACACGGTAATGAACAGTTAGGATATTTTTATCAAATGCCAGCATCATCCTTGTCCTAAAGGTCACACATGTTATTGAATTACGAGGAGCAATTGAAAATATGAGGGGCTCCTCGGTTTGCGGTGACTTGATGTCGATTTTCTTATTAATGTCACTAAATTCACAGCCCGTTTTGGTGCAATGATTCAGATTTTAACATTCAAACATAAAGGGTGCGGATATGACTACATACATAGTAAACAGATATTATCGATCGAACATCGAACGTCGATCAATAATATCTGTTGTATAACATATATATGTTGCTGGCCTTCTCTGGTCATGTCGAATTGCCGTCTCACCGGACTGTTATAAAGAAGGAATAGAGAGTACCTTTACCTGTGTTTGCGCACACACTTGTGCACTATAATATCTCCTGCGCAGTTGGTTTATACTCGTTGAGATTGGCCGCCGTGACCGATATCGGTTAGGAGGACATTATATGTTGTTGATGAGGCAACTTTCCTAATTTAGAATCTTTGAATAAAATCGAATAGTATTTCTGTAGTACTGGCTAAACGCAGGTAATAAATACTACCTATCTGTGTGCATTGTATTATTATTTTATCTACGTGTCTATGTTGGTCATAATATCTTTTTAAGTCTCATTGTTTGTAAACATCAGTCAGCCGCCTTGATTTTCACACTTCCGAAGGTGGTTTTTTATCCCACTTAAATAGTCTTGTTTTAGGGCAACAAAGAATGGAAGTGCACCTTAATCAGTCCTCAAATATGCTTAAAAGTCATAAAAATATTAGTATATTCATTATTTAACTAAAATATTGCGTAAAATGTTTACTAGCCCCTGCTGAAGGCCCTGCCCAGCCCACTAACCTTCAATGTCCATATGAATCACGCTGTACGTTATCATACGAAAAACAAACTAACTGGTCTAACTGAAGATTACACCTACACACAATTCTAAAACTATATCCCAAACAGTGTCGAAGAATCACGCAAAATGTCGCACATGCATTGTAAGTCAAATGAAAGAACAATGAAGGTGTCGACCTTGCATATCATTTATTTTACTCAACCAGGGTAAAGCAACAACACTCTGTTTAAATAAGTATAGATAATACCTGCCGGTGTGTTTTTGCTTCAAAGAAAGTAAATTTACATTCGTAAATGGATGTATATGTAACATCTTATTCACTTTAATCGCATGTAAGCACATATTATTGTAATATCACAATCAATATCAAGTTTTTTTACAGTCCGAAATCGTTGAGCCTCGTCTAATAATTTAAAAAGTTAGTCTGAATGTTCATGTTTACTATTGATTTAAATGTAATCTTAATTTTAAAGCGTATTGCACAGATATAATAATTTAAATAAAACTCGGTACAAGAAAAATTTAAGTATAAATTTATGTTCTTGTTTCGTCATATACTTCTACAACTTGAAATAACTATGTTAAGATTTTCTACACAATTTTATTTATTTGCTTAGTTAAATTGTTTTTAATTTATTTTAATAATAGCTTATGCGTTATTCTAATGTATAAGCTGTAATACTATTGCAAAGTTTTATTAAAATCCATGCAGTACGTTTTGCGTGAAAGAGGAGTGGAAAACATCCACACATCCATCCATCCACACAATCTTGCGCATTTATAATATTAGTAAGATTTTCCAAGTTTGATTAACTGCCACCTTTTGCATTAGATACAGAAAAATCTTGTTTTTTAAATCATACTTTATTTACATTGCACAATAATAGGTGCTTATTATGGTGGTTCGGTTCTCTCTGCCTACCCCGCTAGGGAAGTGGCGTGAAGTTTAGTTAGTTAGTTAGGTGGTACCTATCTAGGTACGCTCTATTGTGTAATACATAAGGAATGTGTCACTAATTACATTATTTTACAATATATAGGTAAATATAATTTATTAATTTACATTTGATATTTTATTCGTTAATCGTTGAGAATATCGGCTATAAAATACCATATCCATTATTTAAGTATTTCATCTCTGTCTATTTTATTAATAATATGTTATGCTTATTATCAGTTATAATTGAGTGGTATATGAGTAATATAATAGTAATTAGGTACTAATGAGATGATAAAGGTAAAGATATTCCAAAACGATAAATCAATGAATCCGGTCAGTTTTGTTCAATGGCAGCTGAAATAGACTTTCTATTTATGTTTGTTCAGCGTCGCGTACGTGCCTATTACACAATGATCGTCTATAATACACAAATTTGAAAACAGACAAAATATATGTGTCAAGTACATTTATTTTGGATACTTAAACATGAAGACAGTAATGAAAATGAGCGGTGTAACACATGGAATCACTACGGTATAGAAGGAAAATAAAAATCTAATACATTCTAGTACAGTAACAATGTGAAACTGTAATTCTTCTGAACCACAATAAGGAATCTTTCAACATAAAATTATATTGTGGATATTGAAAAAACCATCTTATCGTGAATGATTGATGCTAATCTTATATTTGTCAAGTTTCACAATTATAGGGATGAATACTGGGTCAAAAAACTATCATTCTATTTAGTCCGTCAGTTAGTTATTTATATTTTTCGCTTTGTCAAGTAAACGCAAAATTACAAAGATTAGGAGCATCAAAGTTTTGGAGTGGAGGCTTGTGACGACACTTTCAAATCAAATTTTCACCTAGGTGTGACGTCACGCGCAACTTGAATGCACTGTACCTTCAGTTAGTGTTTGTTTGACAAATAAATGATAATCTAACTGACGGACTAAACAGAATTTTTTAGTCCCCTAGCCTATTGAAACGATACAGTACTTTGTATATAAAGATGATGAGATTAGTGACTGACCATTGCTGTAGTTAAACTAAGTATTTAGATTACATAAGTACTTAAGTAAGCTTGTAAAAATCTAAAAAGTCTAATAATACATGCAAAAAATACAATGGCTTAACATAATAAATATACTTATAATAATATAAAATAACTTATTTACTTTATTTAAACCTGTCACAATGTTCCCCTTCTTTAAACGGTGAAATGTACTTACTTATGTACAAATTTTCTTTATGGATTAAAAAATAAAACTCAACGAAACTATCTTAATCCCTAGAGGTATTTAAATTTCAATCTTTTAAATAAAAATGAATTGCTGTTCGTTAGTTACGCTAAAACTGCAGAAATGCTGGACCGATTTGGATGATTTTAATTTTAAAATATATGTAATCCTCCAGGGAAGGTTTGTACGGTAAGAAAATATGGAAACATTGCGAGGAAAATAATTTAATAAAAATCCGAGAACGGAGCGCAACGCAGTGCGCCGGGACAGCTAGAAGCTTATAAATACAAATTTTGATTTTAAAGAACATATTATACATACGTATTGCAGCCATAATTATGTATATTTCCTCTATTTACGTATTGAAGAAGTATCTATTGCCCAGATAAATTAAACTATTATTTAGCTTAGCTATATTTTTCCTGTGTTTACTTGAGTTAACCTTACAAGTGCATCATGGCGACATATTTATTATCAATAAATATGATGTATGGAGAATCCGAAATTTATTACCTCGTGTAATCTCGTGGCATTGATTCTATTTAATTTGGTAGGTATTTGACGCACGCAGATGATATACCTCGTCCCGGGAGAGCTACGTCAAAAGAAGAGGATTTTGACGATAGTCATGCTGCCGATAAACATATAGCAGGAGGTAGCAAATAGTGTAGACCCCCCGCTTTGAGGGGCCCGCGATACAATAGGGTATTTTATAAAAAAAAATATAGTCCATTATTTAGAATACAAGAAAATCTCGCTTACGTATTTTTTATTTTGTTCAGCAAACTAAAAATTATGAAGTCACAGCGCGTTAATGTACCGCGTGACGTCTCTAGATGCGTAAAATTTTACCGTCCAAGAGACGTAAAGCGCCCCATTTCAAATCTTTGAAGCGCTGTATCTTTGCAATTTTTTGAGTATATAGGTATTAGCTCAAGCAAAAAATACGTATTCAATATTTTTTGGTAAGTAATCTAACTTAAGGACTATAATTTTTTTTTAATGAAATGCCCCATTGTAAACAGGGACTCTAATGGACAAATATTTAACTTTTCATATAAATTAAGACATGGTGTCACAAAGATGATCTCCTTCACGCCGAGCAAGTGATATACATCCGTCCGTAGTAGTTTTGTAAAATAAGAAGTTTATGCTCGAATAAGCGCAACACATGCAAGGTCAATGCTAAGGTCACGCACCTTACCATTGAACTATCACCGTTCTTGACATTCGGCTAATTAAAGCGTTTGTGACACTTACGTAAATCACACCGTACCGTATACACGTGAGGGTAATAAGTGAAGTAAAAGAACACGAGCAATTAAAAAGCTACAATAGGCTAGATGACTAAAAAAATTTGTCTAGTCCGTTAGTTAGATTAAAAAAAATATTGAACATGTATTTTTTTATTTATTTGTCAAACAAACATTGACGAAGATATAATGCATTCAAGTTGCGCGTGACGTCACGCTTCCGTAAAATGTTTACAAAATAGTGACGTCGCAAGCCCCTACTCCAAAACTTTGATGCTCTTTATCTTTGTGATTTTTGTAAATTTAATAAAGCGAAAAATATGGATGTGTCTAGTATTTTTGAATAATCTAACTGACGGACTAAATAGAAATATATATTTTTTGTAGTCATCATCCCTATTGTCGAAATATTTCGACAGAAGCCAAGTCCAATTTTCAGCGACAGTTTTTGTTTTACTTTACGATAAAATTTTGACAGTAAATTCACAAAGTGGTAGTTTTAAGTGACCTTCATTACCGCATTGCCGTTATTTAGTTTTTGTTATGTATAAAACCCTTGTTTGGACCAGACGATTGGTGCACCAATCGTTCACAATCTGTACAGATGCACTTAGACCAGGTGGTATAGCCGGTTTATGTCATTATTTATAACGACATACATGGGACATAATGGGGCTTTATACATAATATTTATGTATTTGTATCCTCATAATTATTTTGATTAAGGGTAAATTTGCTAGTTAATTACCAATATCTTACTATAATGAGATGGAAAAGAGACTAAACAACTTAGTGTTAATATGTCGATAATACCACTATTATAAACCCAATACTAGATATCATCACTTTGACCAATAGATAAACTATGTTTTGACTGGATAATCGTTTATTCTGTTGTATTTCACAATCGATCTTACTAGATTAGATAACGATTTACAACATAGTGTATTACGTCTAATTTATTTTCGATTTGGAGTTTTTTATACAGCCTACTATGTTGAGTTTACTGTGGGAGTCACATTTTCCGCGTTAAAAAAGGTTATAGGTATGTATTTAGAACAAAGTCCACACATTTTCCAACTAGATTAAGCTACGCTTTATTATGTGTTCTAGTGGAGATCTGGTCCGGATTTCCGGGATCTGTCAATTACCTACTAAGTACATATCATCACGCCCGTAATCCCCGAAGGGGTAGACAGAGTAATAGGTATTTTTGGTTTACGGAAGAAATGTGCTTTAAGGAACAGCAAACTCCTTAAACCACATTTAGCCAAAAATAAAGTCGAGTTAGGTTTCATGAAAAATTGTGAAAACATAGTGACAAATCTAAGCTAACTCCTCGCCTGCGTAACCACAAACGTAATGTCATTAGCCGCCTTTTACGACATGCTAGGGGAAGAAACATAGTTGGCATATTCTTTTTTAATCTCAGACCAACATGGGTTTTAATTATAATATTTTAAATAATAAATAAATAAAATAAATAATAAATTCTTCAGACTGACACACCAATTCCCTAGTCCCAAACTAAGCTTATAAGCTTGTGCTATGGATACTAGGTGAACGGATAGACATACTTAAATACGTTTATAAAAATCCATGACTCGAGTACAAATGTCCATGTTCATCACACGAAACATTTGCCCCTAGCGGTACTCGAACCCGCGACCCTTGGTTTCGTGGCCAGGGTCTCTAACCACTCGACCAACGGGCCAGTCAAATGATAATATAAATATAATAATATAATAGCTACATAGGCCCAAATACATATAGGATTTACTAAAACGTGCTGAATTTCACAATCTGCCGACACCAAATAGAGATCTGTATTTGTATACAGATGACTATTTTTACATATATGTATAACTGCATATCGAGGATAGAGAAGCTTATTAGAGTAATATGCAACAGTAAATAAGTAAGAAATCGTAAATAACATCAGTGCTCAACACGTCTAGAAATACCTTCTTAGATAGAGATAGTTCTAATTCTGTCCCGCTATGCCACTCGTAAGTGGTATTGGCACCTGTGTTGCAATTAAATTGATTTACCGTCCTCTATCGATCATGACGATGATGTAATTGCTTCGAAAGTAAGCGACAGCTTTTAAACATGGGCTGGTTTTGAACGCAAACGGATATTTATCCGATTTGAGATTTTAGAAATGATTTTGATATTCGATTTAAGATGTCCAATTCTAATCTTTCAGTACGTTTTAGAAGGAGAGAAGGCTTATTTCTGCGCAACAATCAGTTTGCGTTTGGGTAGACACCGTACACACCCAATTTATTAGATGACATTCATGATAATATTTATCATTCGTTCGTCAGCGCTTGGTTCGACAGAAGCGATTTTGGAAAACAGATTATTGAGTTTACAGTATCGTCCTGAATTAAATTGTATTTAAAATCGGTTTTCAAATTAATTTTGACATGTCGGACGCTTGCCTAACAAATGTTACTGTCTTTGTTATTGATTACATCAAACACTAATCAAATCAAATATTTATTTCCATAAAATTACATGTGTATTATTTTTCTAGTCCACTAGACTAGTCCCCCACACTAGACTAGGCCTGTCCTGTGGGGAAAGAGGAACCGACTTTGAATCATAACAATTTATAAATACCCGCGTCTAGTACTGAAATAGTGATCACACACACTGTTGAAATAGTGTATATAATGATATGAGGATTTGCATGTGATCGCACATTAGAAAAGATTTTGGATGAACTTCATCTAGTTCTACACATATGTACTTACCTACATTGATCTGACTCCGAGGTAAGTAGCTAAATTACTAAACGTATTAGATATAAGACGACACAGTTTTATTATTGTAAAACAAAAAAAAACTTACTGTATCATAAATAATGACCTTAGTAGGGTCAATATAAGAGTAGGTATAATAAATATGGAGTAAATAGGTATTCTTACTATCTATGGAATAGATAACAAACACATACAATAAAATAATGGATCATAGCTTGTCGGAAGTGAGCCCCAGCCTCACACTAGAGTAGATAGATAAGTAAATAACATAGTTAGTTATATTATAAAAGTTATTGATAGTTGATTTCTCAGTATCCGGTAGTGTCACATACATTTTAGGATAAATATGTAGCTATATAACGAATTACTTACTTCAATGGGGATGTGAGAGTTACGTAATCTACCTATAACAGGATCTCTACTTTGTGTAACAACCTTAACAACAACTGCAAACTGTGATCTTATCTCTCGATTGTTTTTGTGTTAGTAAGTAGGTACCTTTTAATCTCATACATGTGTATGTATGAGATTAAAAGGTACAAGGTTCAAGGATTAGGGGGGTGATGGTGTGTACCATCACCCCCCTAATCCTTGAAGGGGTAGGCTGAGTCATAGGAGCAATATAACCCTTAAAATCTTCATTGAGTCAAAAATAAAATCAATATCGAGTTGGGTTAGACGCGAAATTAAGAAACAATATTGACAAGTAGCTATCTGCGTAGGCAGATAGCTACGAATGAAACGCATTTTATAAATTTAAGATTTCTTTTAAAACTGGCCACATTCATGAATAGGCTATTTGACAGTATGAAAAATAATGAGTTATTTTTTGTCATCCGCGTTCCTTACGAATTTTAACAGCGATTTCCATTAATAAATATAAAAAATATTGAATATTTTCACCAAAAAAACCAAAATAAATTTAATTTATTTTAAGTACGAGCCACGTGACCGTAAACGGTTGTAATTGGCTGAATGGATTGTGACGTCGCACGTCTGTGAACAACCAGTTCTGCCATTGCTTTACGCTCGAGTTCCTTGTTTTCTTAGGATTTTTAAGTCTATCATTGTACATTATTTGTATCACTTCACTTGTATAATCATGGTGAATGATTTTGTAAAAGCAGACAGCGGAAACTTTCGATCGGAATTTTCGTTAAACCACAATAATCCCTACTTTTACACTCTGGCACTACGCACCCTTTATAGCTATTTTTTTTCTAGTAAATTACAGGTAAAAACTTAAATAAACCAACGAATGAGAACGATTCTACCTTCTTCCAATGTCTTTGTACTAACGTGTGACGTCACTCGACGCCATTTTGCCGAAGTAGGCGTTTTGACAGCTCAAATAATCAGTGTATTTTTAAATATATTTTTTTATATGAAATACTTATCAAAAATTAAAATAAATGTTATTTCTCGAGTCCTCATACATCACTAAATATAGTGCGATGGTTTTCAGAAATTAGTCAAATAGCCTATTGGGTAAAAATTTGATCTAGCAATATAATGTATTTAATATGAATTTGTATTATTTAATCAAGATACCTACTTACAATTAACATACATTTCATTTAATACACTAGGTTGTTTTAGGTAAGTATACTTATAATAGTCTTTGTAATTCATAAAATTCTAAACCCATTGTCTTTTAAAAATTAATGGCAACCAAAAAAACAAACTCCACACGTTGATTACAACCGCACAGCACGTCACAGCAACAAAAAGAAAAATATTCAAAAGATTTACTTCATTATTCACTTGACAGTGAAGTGAACTTATCACTCGCTTCCAATTAATCATTATTTTGGCAAAGATTACCTGGCGTGCGACCATCTCCAATCCTTACCAATGCTAAACCTGTTGCATAATAACAATAAGTAAGTACATTGTAACCCTGCGTTCTCGTATAAACTAAAATAACATTTCCTAATACCGTCCGTATTATGCAATGGGTGCGCTAGCTATACTTTGATATGAATAATGTGCATCGTGCACTGGTGACGTCACTTTGATATTGGCATTACGGCTTGGCACAGCGTCGGAGCTCTGGGTCGTTCAATGACATGGTTCGTTTATAACCCCGTTGTCAGAATGACGCGCTCCATTCATACCGATCGCGATGCCACTGCGCCTTTCATGCACCTAGATCAGTTTCGCTAAGCTGTTGTGTTTCACTAGGGTTTTTCACAAAACTTGTGCCAATATTCGTAATGGCGACTATCATAGACCAATCATTGCCTATATCTACAATGAAATATAAATTAAATTAAAACATAATCTTAATGGAAAATAAATCTGCTTTAAACAACCGACAATTTTCTACTTATATCTACCATAAAAGAATTAAAAAATTAAAAAACAAGATTGGACTAATCATGGTATCAATTATATTCATTTTAAAATTAACAATTACAATATTGTGGTCGAACACAAACAATTGTATTACAACTATACTCAATTACCCACCATAAATAATTTTGCATAACATAGAAAATTCTAACTAAATTCGTAGCAGGTATGTAGATGTTCAAAATGTAAATAAGTATAATATTCTACATAGACTTAGCAAGAGAGTGACGTTTAAATGGCGTTTTATACTATTAGGAGTTGCTAAATGACAAATACTCGTCAGATTTTTAATATACAAGTAATACCTACAACTATACAATGTATTTAAATATGCACACGTAAATATATTTGAAGGCATGTTTTCGCATTGAGATTACCCTAGAGCCAACACAAGACTCAACTACAATGTTAACCGGCAATTCGTATTTTCTTTTATGAAGGTAAAAAATACTTTCATGACCATGAAACAGACAATAGGCAATCCTAAATAGTTAGGCAATGGTGCACGACCTTTGTGTTAAATATTGTTTGTTAAAAACGACATTAACACTTTTGCTTTTAATTATTCATAACATCTTTAAAAAAAAAAGTGGCTTAGCTCTCGGGTATTTTTTGCTTATGATGTTTATGTTTCAAACTTTTTAGCATTTATGAGCCAAAATATTTATGCGTAGGTACTATGCACGGGACGTTGCTTTGCTTTGTTAGTTATCCTTTAGCAAAATAACTAATGAATTATCCATATTTTCGATAAGCAAACAATATTAAATCACTTGACATACAATTTTAACTTTATTACAAGCCCATTAAGGCTTGCTTAGTGGCAAGCTTCTATCTTCTTCTACTATCGAATAATAAAAAAAACAAAAATAATGTCTTGCTTGTGCATAAGATACGAGATAACGAATAGACATACTTAAATTGTTATAATAACATCCACCACACTCGAGTACAAATGTCCGATGTTCATTATGCAAAAAATTGTCTCTAGCGGAAGTCAAACCCGTGGCCTTAGATTTCGTGCCCATAAACTCCAACCAGTCTAAAAATATACCCGTCTTTTGTACCTAGATATGTTTAACCATAGAGGAAAAAAGAGGAATCTTTCGTTATATTAGTTAGGTCAGATTGTCATTTTAAGGATCAAGGTATTATTTTAAATGTTAGTTATCATCAGTTGTTTATATAACTCGTTAGTGGATGGGAGGCGCGGCTGGTTATGTGTTTTTAGGATAAAAATTGAAAAACTCTCCGATCTTACCAGATCCGGTAGTGAAGTGTGCGTGCCAAGGAGTCGCACAAACTCATCACGTTGAGTACCCGCTGCTAATTCTATTCTCTACCATAATTCTTAGTCATACATTTTTAGCCCATAAAATATATTTTATAAAAGCATTAGAGTAAGAGCTTCAAGCTACCGTGAAGAGAAATGTAACGATAGCGTCATTCAAAAACATCAGGTTAATGCGGAATGTAGTCACCGAAGAAGATCTGAGTGTAGAGCAAATGATGTATAAAGTTGTTTCTTCACTTAGAAAACTTGTCAATGGACTTGTATTTACAAACAAAAACATAATTTATCAAGTTATATCATTCTCACATTGCACAATTCGTCATCAAAATGTATGTCTGTTTTCTCTACAGAACTCTACAGTATTAATCAATATATCAGCGTATACCGACATTCGTAACGCCAGAGTTTACGCGGTCGAAGAAACATAATTTACTTACAAGCCTTTAGTTTAATAGGAGGACAGACCGTGCGCAGTCTTATACCATTAGGTCCATCATGTGAAGTAGATACGAAGCGGTAGGCAGAGTCAAAGGTAGCAAGCCCCTTTAACCACTTTCAGACAAAAATAAAACTGAGCTGGGATAAATGGAGGTTTGTGAAAAGTAGCAAATACAAATACTTAGTCGTACTAAAAACCGCGACAAGTCGCATCTTGTTGACATAGCTACGAAACCAAAAAATCGGCTAATAGATAGGATAATTATAGCGAGGCTTTAATTGTACTGTAAATTTATCGTGTACCTACTAAATCGTAACACGAATAGGTTAAATATGGCATTAATCACCTTTTTCTATAAGATGATTTTAATGTACCCACTTTGTATTTAACATTGCTCAGTATCCATTAATTATTTAAAAAATTTATATCTTAAAATTAGCTTAATACTAGAAGCTGTTCTAAAAGATACATGGAATTTAGTTGTTTTCTTTTTTTTTGTATTCAGGAATTAACTAAAATGCAAAATCAATGTCATACTTATTTATATCTACAGTTTATTAAAATAAAATCTTGAAACGAATAATCGACTAATGTCCTCCGTCTCTTACCTACCTTCATTATTTAATAGCCACTATAATTGGTATATTTTATTGTAAAGTCATTTCAAGGCTAATACTTAAGTGTTAAGTGTTAGGTATAGGTATGAAACCACGCAAATATTTACTTAAGTTACTTGAAGACGCCTTTTGCCTGTCTTAGAGTAGGCACTTGGTAGTAACTTATTTAAGTTAGATTTATTTTAACTAGTGCCACCCAAGGTATTTCCTGATTTCCTGAGAACATTTGATATTTTTCTGAGTACTCTGAGCATCTGAAAATATTCCTATGGAAAAAATAATGTGGCCTCTGATGCTCTGTCGCAACCGTGAAAGAAATATATACATACACACTTTGTAATTACAATAATTCTTACAATATATAGGTAATAAGGTAAATAATTAAGATAATTTAAGCCAAATTTTCCATTGTAGCTGAAATGGATCAATTATGGGTTATCTTAGCAATAAACATTAATTGTCACCGATTATGATGTTTTTCAATTACATCGTCCTCATCATCTGCCGCTAGGCACGGGTTTGAACCAGCACACCTCGCATATGAGGCGCGTGTCCTACCTCCGCTCTCTGTTTTAATTATTAGATAAATAAATATTTTTGATACATTTGTGACTACATAAATCAAAGGCACAAGCAAGCATTCGAAGGTATAAGGCAGTGAAAACGTTTTTCGAAACAGCGTTGTTCGCGACTATGTCATTCGAGTCCGTGAGCTTTCGAACCTATGAGGCAGCGGAAAATAATTCGCAACAGCGTGCTTCGCAACAACGGCGTTCGAAACTACGTACGGGACCCATAATGTACACATTTCAATTTCTTGTCATACGTACTTGTAAAATGTAGAGATATATTAGCACATTCTTATTTTGTACGCAAACAAAAAATATATGAAAACACATTGCACATTTTGTAGGTAGAAAAGTAGTGCTTCGTAACGAAATCTAAAATGAATAGTTTGAATAACTAATTGTTCGCTTGAATGATGTTCTTTATACATGATAATAATGCTTATTAATACTTATCTTTAGGGCATTGAGCCAATAATGTCACACGATTAACAATATCAATTATGTAAATTATAAATGCATCTTTGTGCTAACTACGTGGCTCTACGTGCAAGTATGTACTTACACAACTCATTATGTACGTACGTATTGACTTTTTTTCGGATGATTTTCAAATTTTTAAGCATCTTTCTGGCCACAATTTTTCCCATGTTGGCCTGGGACTTGGCCCATGTTGATCTTTGACAAAAAAAAGAATGTGCCAACTGTGGTTCTTTCCTAGCATGCCGTAAGAGGCGACTGATGGTTTGCGGGCTTTTGGGTATGTGACTGAGTAGGCGACGAGCTAGCCACTTATCACTCCTTTGTCATCCAACCCAGCCCACTGTCCCATGTTGGTCAGGTGACTTAAAAAGAATGTGCCAACTGTGGTTCTTGCCTAGCATGTCGTGGAGGGCGACTAGTGGTGTATCGGGTTTTGGGTGTGTGATTGTGTGGGCGACGGGTTGGCCGCTTGTCACTGCTTTTTCACAATTTTCCATCTAATCCAGCCCGGCTTTATTTTTGGCTGAATGTGGTTGAAGGGGCATGCTGCCCCTTTGATTCTGCCTGCCCCTTCGGGGATTGTGGGCGTGATGTTGTGTATGTGTATGTTTCTGTCAACCCCTTAGGGAAATGGTGTAAAGATAATTTAGGTTTTTCTGTATAGTTAATGGTTCTCCATTAAAGATGTAAGTCGAGAGAGCAAAACATATATTTAAAGCAAAGGAAACCAAAAATTCAGTTACAATCTAAGTACTAGCTTATAATCAATGTTTCGCTCACGTTAATGTAGTTCTCGCTAACCCCCGGAAAACACATATTCTTTTATTCTGGATAAAAGTTATCCTATAGATAGCCTATTCATTACCTCTGTAGATGTGTATTGATGGAAGGATCGATGGATTAATTAAGAAGGCGAAAAACGGGGGGCAAAACGATCATAAAAAACATCACAGTCTGTATATTAAATTTTATATTAAAAATTTTCAATAAATATTTAAAAATGATTTTGAATAAACCTTAAGTAGTGGTACATAGTTTATTGTGTACATCACTTTGGTGTTAAACTTAATTAATCATGTAGGTTCATGATGTACTTACTCCACTCACTGATACACTGACACATATCACATGACTACGGTGGATGAAGTAAGGAAAATAATTGTCAACTTAAAAAGTAATACCAGTGCAGGCATAGATGGTATAAATGCCAAAGTTATAAAATGTATCACCGACCCCAATCTGGAATGTCTTACAAGATACAAGTGTATTAATGATGGCTACTTTCCTGATACGTTAAAACTTGCGTTAAAAGTCTCACCATTAAACTACCCACTTCTGTTGTGATACTCTGTACGAGTCAAATATTTGTTAGATACAGAATTTAATTTTTTTAAATTTTGCTATATCTTGAAGGGATTTATAATCTTTAGAGGAATAAATAAAGATCTTAAACCTTAAAAAGCAGCAACCATCACGCAGTAACTATAGCTGCTATATTTTAAATTAAAGTAGACCTGTAACGAAATATAAAATTACTCAAAGCCTACCTAAAGTAAGTAAGTTGACACTAAGTGAACTCATTTTCTTATATGTTTTTTACAAGACATTATTTCATCTGGAACTGATGAAATACTATGATAAACTCTTATCTTGGCAAGTTTATTTCTGACATTATCGCGTGTGCCGTACCTGCCTAACTAGGAGTTGAAATTTAAAATCATAATAAAGTAGTTGTTTCTACGAGTCGACTATACAAGCAGATAGGTATAGTGCGCGTACACATATTTTACGACCCAGTCTGTCCTTAGGAACACATCGCGTCGGTGTAAGAACCGTGAATGCAATACTCAATAGATAGACTATTACCTAGTTGCATTTTTACGACATATTAGAAACGTTACGATATTTCAGTCCTAGGCCAACAATTATGACAAAAATACAAGACACTTAATGGTTTAAAAAATTGTGTTCATAAACCTTTTCGGATAAAGTATTCCAGACAGTGTACTAAGCCTAATGGTAAAAGCGGTCAAAGAGCACCAGATTTTGGAAGATTCAGTAAGATTTAAACCTCCGGCTTGACCATTAGCGAGAGAGATCGATAGGATAGGGTGCCTCATTTATTCTTCTTTTTCCGAAAATTGTCTTGAGGGAAAATGACACAGTGCCAATAGGAATTCAAGACAAATGTACCTGTAAGTACTTTGGGCACTGTACTTAATTAAGTAGATACCAGTGTTTGATTAGACGTTCAACTTAGCCTATCGCCATAGCCGAAATCATCAACGAAACCGTTAATGACTATGACGAAATTATTATTACATTAGAGGTTTGAAGTAAGAACCTACAGGTCTACAGAGCTTGAAATCATCAATACGACGGAAGTACGTAGTAATAACCTACACCATACATAAGCCATAAATTTATAGTAGATAAACCAAAATCAGCAGCGATTTTGAAGATAACAATGACGTGCTGCACAATTTGGCCAGTACCAGTGCGTGACGCCACCTTGACGCCGCGTTCGGCGCGCGCGCTGGCGTCAGCGCACCGAACAGCTGTATCTCACCGCGAGTTGTCGATGGGCGGCGCATCGCGCGCGTGGTCGACCAGTTGGCATAGGTTAGGCACCTGCCATTGCCTGGCACTCACCGCTTCGGTATTATTAATATCACTCTATTTTTAGAGATTTACCCTGCGTTCGATTTTGAGTTTAACAGACTAAGCTACCCCTGTCTTAATCGTATTAGCTATGATACTTATTGATATCTTGATAAACAGTGATGTATCAACCAACCACTACTCTTAGATACTTAATTCTGCCGAATGTACTCAAGACCTGAGGCTCAGAGGATTTGTCAACTACATTTGCTGCTCATCCTGCTCTTTAAACAAACAAAAGCAGCTAACAATTTAATAGGTTTAAACCTTTTTGGTAGGAATTTAGTCCTTGAAGCACTCCATAGTACCTATACACAACTTCAAACCATATGCAATCAACGGATTAGACGGAATAACATCTTGTCACAAAATATCAACCGTTATCATTTTATCGCACACATAATTTAGCTACACTATGAAGCATAAATATCCGCTTCGTGATGCCGGATTTGCAAATTTGTCAACGAAATTGAGTCATTGATAATAGAATATCAGACGATAATAGTTGATATAATCCTGCTTGCGGATTTCGGCTATCTAGGACAGTCGAACTTAGCTTATTTCGGCCCGATTTTTCAATAGTTAGATAAAGGCTCACAGTAGAACAAATTATAACTAATTCAGGTGAATACGGTATGCATGGTTTTCAGACAAGTATGCATGATACATGTCTGCAGTCCGAGGAGCAATATCTAAGCTCCTTAAACCACATTGAGCCAAAAACCACCTGTATCTGGTAAAATATTGAATGACCTCGATGATTATTTATAGTTCATTTTAATTTCACCATTGAAAAATCACCTCATTATCATTATGTATAGATGGATCACACCAAAAAAAAAAAACAGTTTTGAGATTTTCATAAACTAGAATCCACCAAAAATGCTACTTACTTCAACCATTAGGTCATAACAATATACTTTACTAAGTACCTACTCTGTTAAGTTATTTCAGTGAATTATAATTATTAGAACACGATTTTTGACGTTTATTTAATACACTTTAGCCACAAAGAAAATTCACTTGTTAAAACTTGTAGAGAATGAATAATAATAAATCAAACAATATTGTGATATTGTTAGATTCTATCAATGTGTACATTGATATAATCCTAAAATAAATAGCTCATGCATTGTTATTATGAAAATCATAATTAACGAAAGTAGCCAGATAGAAAAAGCTACGTAATTGTCTTTATTATGCAACATATTGCACATATGCAACATATAACATATTTTTTATACAAAGGTCATCCACTACAGTTTTTACAAAGCAAGTAGCCTTTATCCAAACTTTAGCAAAAACTATTTGATTTTATTGAAATATGAGACGGTACTTAATATTTAAACAACCATTCAGTAATTTTTTTAACAAATAATTACAATCCACACTAATATTTCGCCACGCGTCTGTACATTATCGCTTATTTATACATAAATATTGCCTCGTTATTGTAGGTATAAGAGTTTATTATCAATTTGTTGCTACGATACTAAGTATGGGCAGGTACTATTACCCTATAGTACGAGTGAGACGCGCCTAATACTAAGATAACGTGGCAAATGTATAGAAAAAATAATAAAAGATAAAGTGCAAACTCGAATACTAGGCGCTAGTACTAATATTTGTAGCCACATATATGTAGGTAAAGTGCCATTTTGATACTAGCTCTGTCCCATTAGTATCACTCGATTATGGGAGAGGAAATGTAGCAAAGGCTTAGCTATCGCCGTAGCAGCCGAATTAATGATATGGGGCCCCCGCTCTATAGGGGCCCCTACGTTTAAATCGTTAATATTCGTTAAAGTTGTCTACAACGTATGTACCAACAACTACGGGTACGCGTACGAAACGTAACAAATCTTTTAATTTGATGCTAGACCCCTGCTCCATGGCAGACTTTATTAGCTCATCGAAATTAATGATAGACCAGAGGTTGTAGGTAAAGCCTTCCAGAAAATAGGACCGTTCCTAAGGAATCTCCATCTCTTTATACTTGGACTCCTGGAAAGAAAAAAGCATTTACGTGTAGGTACCTATACGCAAATAATAAGAAGTAGAAAAAGCGATTAAAAGATAACTTCTATGAAAGATACTTATCATAAGAGCTGATTGTTAATCATTCCCAGCCAACAAATATAAATAAACTTTTAGATAATCAAATATGATTTGCTTTACATTAATACATACCATCACGCTCGCAATCCCCCAAGGAGTAAGTCCAAGAAGCATCAAGCTCCTAAGGTTATTAAGTCCCTAAGGCACCTCTTTTGGTTAAATGTGGTATTTAACCAGTAACAAAATTGACTTGGGCTGGATGGTAAACTGCGAAAATGCAGCGACAAGAGGTTAGCTCATGGCTTACACCAGCATTACTTTATATACCTACCTACCTAACTACATATATTTCCAATGCTAAATACTACGTCCAAACAAAACAATGATTGAACTATCAGAAAATTTTAATCTTAGTCCAGACTAAGGCCAGAGAACGCTTATGCGTATACATTTTAGCTATTATTGTTCATAAGGGTAAGGATGTTTAACACTAAACACTAATAAACTGCAACAGTATATCAATTCATTAACATTAGCAATTAGCGGAGCCTAGCGCCGCCAGTAATAAATTACTGGCTGGTCGTTCACGTGTCGTCGCGTCCTCTCCTCCACACGTGCGTTCGTTCGGAGACCGGCTACAAGCTGCAGCTCATAGAACAACAGTTTCAACAATTTTTATTTTATTTTTGCAGCAATTATAATTATAATATATTAATGTTTCAATAATGCTTATTGTTCTTTCATACAAACGCTAGGTAAGTACTGGACGAAAATAGCTGTTTGGCAATTAGCAATGTAACCGTGAGATCTACGCAAATGAAGTCACAAGCAGAAGCTAGCTCGTCATTAATCCAATGTGTATTCTATACAATTATATTAATAGAATCTACATTTTAAGTCAAATCAGTATTATTTTCATCGAAAGCAATCGGTTAATTTCAGATTAACATTTTACTACGAAATAACATTTAGAATTTTTTTAGAATTTTTTTTTATGAATATGATTAAAAAAATAAAATATAAACTTACAACTTGCAAAGCAACCCATTGAAATAATTTAATATGAAACATTCGGTTACAATGGCAAAACTATTTCAAACTTCGCAGAATAATGAGCATTGTATTGAGTGCACATCCTGCCATCTATTATGATCTTTGCGATACGTTGTTAATTTAGATCGTTATTTCTACGCTAGATGTCGTTAATTGAGAAAATTGTTATTAAATGGCAACACTGATACATATCCCATTCCCGTTCATTCATTTTTCCGGTCGGTTATGTCATTAATGTCAACATGAAATGGCAGCTGTCAATACCTAGTTGTTGATTAAAATTATATTTTTTTCTACTTTGAGATAATATTTATTTAAGACATAGATATCTATTAAAACCAAGACAACAATATGGGACTCTGCGATGAAGGTAAGAAAATTTTACACTTATTTCCTTAAACCTTTTTTAATTGTATTAAGATACGCCTACCCTATGCGTTAATTAGTGTCCCATATGATAAATCGTATGATTTCTCAAATTTATGCAAGATTTATATTATCAAATGTTTATAAAGTCTCTAGTGTAGTTACGAAGAATATCCAGACATATAAAATTATATGAAAGTACAAGCGGAGCTATTATACCTCATCCATACAAGTTCTCTGTAAATATGTTTTGTTCGGCACTGGGTATCTTCTGTTAGCATAGCTAAACGTATGTACATTAGTACTTATTGTCCTCTGACAGTCTCAATCGCGGAACTAGCGGGCAAGAACAGGTTTGACCTCTAAACATGTTACCCAATGTTTATAATGTAAGGGTTATCAGACTTTGTTTATGTAGGTCAATAAAACGATGCAATTGTAGGAAGCTCAACCAACGTACATATTCATACATACTCCTTAGTTGGTACTAAATAAAGAGTTTCCTTCATGGATGTCTAAAGTATTAATCATTAATTAGTTAATGATTGGTATTTTACATATCTGTGGTTGAAACTCGAAAATTGTAAACTTTTTCTGCAATTTAATAGAATTAGTCATAACTTAGTACCTACTAATGATAGGTGTATTGTAAAATAACATATTAAAAATATTTTAAAAAACGGCTTTAGATTGATTGACACACACAATATACTTATTTACTTGTGAAATTAATTATAAAACTGAACAATTCCACTAGGAAATCAGTGCAACCAATTCATTATTCTTTATTGATATTTTGTAGTCACACAACATGCTTCTTGTAAATACTCCCTTTATTTAAAATGTGCTGCTTTGTCTAAATTTGTATATTGACAGGTTGAGTCTTACTTAATTCCTGTCTTACTACCAGAAATAATGTAAGTAATTCTTCATGTTTATTGCCCTGTAGTATACTGTGGATAGCAGCTGTCACTATCATATGGCTGGGGAAGTGATAATATGCAATTGAAATTTATCAATAATGATTTTCAAAACTAACTTCATTGTAATATTTTCATCATTATAATCAGCTTATGTGCGTCTACTACTGGACAGCCTTGCAGTCTCTAATTTTACAAAACTTCTCATTAAAAAAATCCACTGGGCTTATCTTTATAGTATTAACTCTAATGTTGTGTTACTCTTCTCACCATAAAATACTGCTTTGCTTTACTTTTTTAGCAATTTGGTTTCATTCAATCAATTATATTCTGATAAGCTAAATATTAAGGCTTTTGTATTTGACGCCCATGATTTATGATGTCATTTAAATGTCATGTTGGTATCATATATTGGCTATTACACCACACAATGGCATGTGTAATAAATGATTATATACCATGCAGTACCTTATAAGTTCTATGGTAAATTTTTATTTTAATAAGTATATTTTCCTAAAAGTATGGAATTGGGTGTATTATATATTTTTATAATATTAATCTTAAAGCAGAAACATAAAACAAAAGGTCTTATGATGTGTCAGTGATGGATGACTATTGTACTAGTAGCCACAGTGTAAGGACAAATTAGTCTCAATTGCACGCACACCACACTGGCAAGACCAGCAATTGAGATGGCCCATTTATGTATTGTCGCAAGATGGAAGTGTTGTAGTCCCCCGACTAGCTTACCAGCCCAACAATTTTACATTTCAATTTATACTCCTCTTGCCAATTACCATTCGCTAATCTTATTAGACAAAATTTATTACATTGTTATCTACTCAATTTTTATTTCCTTTATTTTCTCAATTCAATAGGATTAATTTCATAATAATTAAAAAAAAATTAAAGCACCTACTGTAGTTACCCAGTTTATAAAATGTTTTGTATGTGATGGAAGGAATAAAAGAGGAATTGATTGATGCATATTATAAATTATCAAATAGTGTCTGCATGAAAAGTATAATTTAGGAACTCAATGTTGGGGTAAATTAATATATGCATACCAGTTTTGAAGTCAAACAAAAATCAGTTAACATTCGAAACTATCAAAATAAATCTATTATCTATTAACTAAATAGGTATATCAGTATTATTAGTCTTATAAGGCTAGTCTTGAAGTATACTCCAAATACAATCAGAAAAATAAGTGTAAATGTCAAGAGACAACTGAACACCACATTATACATTTGGTAAATATTTTCAACATAGGCCCTATAGTTGACTGGCCCGTTGGTCGAGTGGTCAGAGACCCTGGCCATGAAACCAAAGGTCGCGGGTTCGAATCCCTTGTAGCTAGTGGCAAATGTTTCGTGTGATGAACATGGTCATTTGTACTTGAGTCATGGATGTTTATAAACATATTTAAGTATGTCTCTCTGTTCACCTAGTATCCATAGTACAAGCATAAGCCTAGTTTGTTAATAGGGAATTGGTGTCAGTCTGAAGAATTCATTTATTATTATTATAGGCATTGGTATGTTGCAGTTTCATACTTTAAGATTACGAAATTTACACTTATTAACGTCAATTAACAGCAATTATTACAACATTATCTAGTTATATTGTGTAATTAATATCAAATATTTAACTTTATTTTCGTCTGTAACAAATTCCCTATCTTAATGTGTTTGTCAGTGACATTCAGACAAATAAACAACTGGACACTGATAAACAAATGGATTATAAACATGCAAAGTTTCCAAGATTTGACAACAATATCAAATAGTCTTTAATTAGACTAATCAAAAACAAGTTCTAAAATAATAGTTTACTACATTCGCCGTCAGCGGATAAAACCTAGAAGTCAGGACAGACATAGCATCTACAGTTTAATAAGTTATACGCATAATATATTTTTTATTCACTAATAAATTCGTGTTACTCATGAACATGATTCATTATTTACGCATCTATATAATGTAAGCCTGTGTATACATTTTGATAGATAGCTCTATTTCGCAACGTTCCAATACTGTTGCAATTTTTACAACGCGTAAGCAACGTAACTGACGCTATGCACTGCATGTGTATAAACAACTTTGATAACGTTTGAAGGATGAAAACATGTCTCGTTTTCAGATTCTGTTAACTTGCAAAATTGCCGTGATTCTGATACACTGAGAACCCATACTGTGTTATTATTAGAAACTATTAGACGCGGATTTATAATCACTTGGTCAATTATTAAGACATTTAGTTGTTATTGCATGGTCATCGTGACTTTGTATTACTGGAAACTAATTATTACACGCACTACCTACAGTTAAATGACACCAGGCATTGTATGGACATTTTGTTTTCCTTGATATGGATTGAAAAAGTGTGGAACACAGTGAGACGGTGTAATGGCTAGATACCCTCGGTATGAAGTACGAGGACACCCAGTTTATTGCGATAAGGTCTTCAAAGATCCCTTTCTGTAGGTAGTAACGAGGTAGAACGAGGGAAAGCAATCTCAAGTTCTAGACCTCGCAGATCTCGACACTTTTTAAATTGTTTTATGCAGGTTTTTATCAGATAAAGAATATGATATAACATCATTGGATATTATTAGTTTTATGATTATTTACGCAATTATTGTCCTAAGTTGGATAGGTACCTATCATATAATGTTATAAGTTTAAGTAAATGTTTCAAGTAGAACAAAGTTGTGCATACCTATAATTTAAAAATACGCATATACAATACCTCTTTCTTAAATTGTTGTAACACAAGCAGTTTTACGTATTTAGTTGGTAAGTCTTACTAAATAAATAGATGAAAAAACTTAATTTTTAAGATCCAGAGATTCATCCAGAGGCTTAGGTTTAAACTAATACCCATAGTACATTAGCCGTTTATGCCTAGGTTCTCGTTCAGCTATATTCGCTCCCGTAGCTATCGATGTAACAACAGATAATAAATATAAATACTTCAACATACACAGATACTGTGTTACTATAAGCCATTCAGAGAACCCGCTCGTAGTTAGCGATTTTTTTTAACCAAACATAAGCAATTATTACATTAAAAGCAGATATGACGGTTGGATAGGTCAGTATTCACTCGCTCAGCCTCACCTTTGATTATATCAAGCGTGTTACGTAAAATTCTGTCAATAAGACTGCTGTACGCGAAGTAGCCTGCTATGATCAATCCGGTCCGGTTTTACTGGAAAAAGAAAGCTCCGTTTAATGTATCACTGATTTATATTAATTGCTCAGATCATGGAAGAGTAATTAAACCAAACTAAAGTTTTTAACCTAATTGTCTTCGCCTACACACTTATTTTAGTTAAAAAAAATCCCATTGTCCTCAGGTTTTTTTTCATTTCTTTAAGAGGAATTTAGGGGTGTAATAGTAGGACAAAATGCATTTGATATTTGCTTATGGAACATTTTTACATATCATAATAAAAAAAAATAATATTTACAAGAATAACATTTTTCATAGATGT
This sequence comes from Glyphodes perspectalis, assembly GCA_951394215.1. Lineage (NCBI taxonomy): Eukaryota > Metazoa > Arthropoda > Insecta > Lepidoptera > Crambidae > Glyphodes > Glyphodes perspectalis. Next base: position 8,261,312 of record OX596217.1, read on the forward strand.
TAAGTTTAAAATTTGGTCACGTATTCAGTCTGTTCACAGACGTGCAATTTTTTTATAATTTTTAATCATCTAGATTATTCCATTACATTTTTGTAATAATAGATTAAATTAAAAAGTTACACTTATTAACTTAAAATTTAAATTAAATTAAATGTCCATATCCATAGAGACAATTTTTGTGTGCGGCTGTCCCACCTGCGCGACTGCGTATCGAAATCTACGAATGATTACGACTATCTTATCACGTACAATGTTTTATAAAAGTTACAGGTTCAAAACATAGATAAGCAAGATACTATAGAATTTTGCGCAATCGCATACATTTTTCGTGTTTGATAGCAGTACCTAATCGTTCATTCGTAGATTCACTAATGTCACGGCTGAAACCTTATTCGTTATAGCGTAGATAACGATGGAAATAGCTAGCACCAATTAATAAATAGACATATATGTAATAGACTAATTAGAACAATTAATAAAAATCGTTAAATTTTCCTATTTTCTTGGCATTTGTACGGCATAGGTTACGTAATCACTCGGGCCTGCTTTTTGTAACTCTTAAAATGCCCTAATTTTCTGTAATCATGATTAAAGATGTGCAAATTATAGGTACATTTATAGGTCTATAATCTGTCAGTAAAATACTTATTGATTTAAAAGCAATTTAAAACACCTTCACGTAATTGATTCGCCATATTTTTACATTATCCTTTATATTATATGAGTAGTAAGTATTAGGGCTTGAAATAATTAGCAACTTGTCCTTGATTATTATCGTCATCATTAACGATTAATATTTTTAAAGCATGTAACGTCATTTGATTATATAGGCGACAAGCTAGCCTCTTGTCACTACTTCACAATTTTCCATTTGACCCAGCGCGGTTTTATTTTTGGCTCAATATGGTTTAGAGGGCTTATTGCCCCTTTGACTCTGCGTACCCCTTCGGGGATTATGGGCGTGTTGTTATGTATGTATGTAACGACTTACTTTACAATTTATTATATTGAATAGGAGTATAATTACTCCTTTAATATAATATACACGTGAGAAGCTTTCGTTGTGCGACTAAAGTCGAACAAAGTCCGAATTAGATCACCAGTAAATAGTTTTACACATGCTGTCTTTTAATTAATAGTAATCAGTATTTTCCTACATATTGCAATTTCTGCAAATAAGGGAATCTTGGACATTGTACTCAAACAAACAGAATTACCAAAGTGTATGTCATATTATGACGTAATTTTTATCAGCAAATGTGGTTTTAAAGCAAATTTAATTTTAACGTCCCTGTTGTAAGGTTTAATATATAAAACACTTCAATGGCGAGCTAAGGGGCAAAGTCTAATAATGGGCAAGTCAGACTTTGCTCACATAAACAGCATTTTAGCGAATCATTTACACCTTTTTATTATTTTGAAATGACCAAGTCAACCATAGTTATAATTGTAATCTACACTAATATTATAAAAAGGAAAGATTTGTATATTTGTAACGAATAAACTCAAAAACTACTGAACCTATTTCCAAAATTCTTTCACTATTAGAATGTTACATTATCGCCGAGTAGCATTGGCTATATTTACTTATTAATAGAAAAAATGGGGATAAAAAAATCCACCCGTGCGAAGCCGGGACTGGTCGCTAGTGTCTATATAAAATCCTGTGTGTGAAATGTGACTTGTAGCTTTAAATATTTATCAACATCCGTAAATCAGGTGTTCATTAATCTGTGTTAGAAACTTGTATTCGTTTATATTTGCGTAATGTAACAAATATAACATACATATACCATAGGCTGTAATCATGGGCGTAATATCAATAGCTTCTGCAAACGAGCCGGACTATAAATAATGTCAAAGTATCTGACAGCAGTTTTTAATGATAAATTAGCCCAGTAGATCGTACTACTGAGACTTGTCACGATATACGTAGGTATAATAAGGGTTAACTCTTTTTTACGTAACCTCTCAATAAACTAAACAGACATCGATTTCTTCCAAAAAGTGTTGTGCCAAGACTGGTGGTATTTTATTTCAGAAATGAAATTAAAATTTGCATACTTCGAAATAAAATTGTAAAAAAAAAAACAAGCCAGCTACATCAGAAGTATTTGTACTAAGTTATTAAGATTTATACTGTATCTTATTTTAAGTGAACTTGTAATATTCTTATGAGAAAATAAATGTCATTAACCTTAGAACTACTTGGGCATAGGCTTTTTGGATATTTTAGACCACACGTGCGACCGACCCTGCTCATATGCGTCTCATTAATTGAAGTAACATCACGGTCGGTGAAGACTTCACAGGTCATCTGCAATTACTTGACAAATTCTATTTAGATATTGCGTTTTGACAGCTTATAACTATGGATTCTTTCAACAATTATAAGCTATTTATTAAACAATTCTAAGCTATAAAAATGTATCATATTGGTTGTGTCTACTACTTTATTGTATTTAGCAGGCTTAAAGTCGTATTGCCGTATGAGAAAATCAAGCTTTTGTTGCGCGAAATAGCAATCTGCAATCAATAATATTGCATGATTGGACATGTTTGCTATTATATTTATCTAACATATTATGATGATGACTATCTAACTTAAATAAGTAATCAGTGTCGGTGACGTTATTGTAATGAATGTAATTAAGATTAAATCAATTCGGTTAAATATAACCTAGATATTTTTTGGAACCCTGTCAGCTATAACAGATCCCTAAAGAAACGAGGAAAATGCTACATAACCACATTATCTATAAAAACACTAGTATTCCCATACATGGCACGAATATAATACGTCGATTCTAATAATTGCACCTGTATAAAAACATATGGTAAAGAAACCTTACATTGACCGCAAGTTGGTCGGTAATTATTTAGGTATACATGGCTATTATGAGTACTGACAAAACCTCTTACCCACCCATCTATCATTAAGCGTCAATCATAATAAAATACAAAAAATACCCTTTCTAAGTGGTCGCAAATTGTGAGTATGTACTAAATCCGGTAACTTTTATAAAATTTGTTGGGAGTACAATGTAGATAGTACAGATAGTATACAAATATATACTTTTTTGATTCATCAGCAATAATACAGTGTGATATCTATGTGCTATCAATCTAATATCCAGCTAATCTAACTACTTATGCATACTAAAGTCGTATATCGCGCATGTCTGTTAGAGCTAATTTCACAAACTACAAGGGATATTTGCGTGATATCAACGGTTGGATGTGTATTAGGCTTCAACATTTTGGGTAAATATAGATATTAATAATAAAATCTCAAAATTACTCCATAAAAATTATTGGAAATTGGGAAAAAAAATTATAAACATCCAACAATCCTTGTAAACATTAAAATATCAAAACATATTTTTTTTACTTTGGAGATAGAGATATAGAATTATAATATTGATGTATTGTGCCTTAATGTCTAAGAACCTAGCGATCGGACAAAACGTTACAGCGAGCGCGCGCGATTAACAGAAGCTGCAATATTTAAACTGTAAAATCTTTCTAGGTATAATCTTTCTAGTCTAATTAATACGTTTAGCTATTTGCGATGTATGTATGTGGTTTGAATACAAACTACACAACGATACAGACCATAGGTCCATCAAATAGAACTTTAGCGAGGAAATAATTAAGCGTCGGTCTTTTTCATAGGTACCTTTATTGGGTTCTAAATGCGTGTAATCCGAAGAGGTGCTTATCATAAGGGAGCCAACTAATCTTGATAATTTCTACTATTTTTATATAATTCCTATCCCTTTCGGTTAGATTTTGCGTCAAATGATTTTCAATATCTTTATACAAAAAAAAATATTTCTTACGTATTTTTCTTTTGTTCAGCAAACTAAAAATTGTGAAGATACAGCGCGTTTAAGTACCCCGCGACGTCACTAGATGCGTAAAATTTCACTGTCCAAGTGACGTAAAGCGCCCCATCTCAGATCTTTGATGCGCTGCATCTTTTTGTAATTTTTCGAGTATTAGACAAACAGACAGTCTTTCTGACAGTCTAACAGACAGTCTTACGTTTCGAGGCAATCTTTCCGCTGTAAGTCTTTATCTCGTCCCTCAATTTAATAACTTCTTTGAAATAATACATCCTGATGTCGAGAGGTGTTCGCGATGACGTAAACGCGCTCTTGGAGGTAAATACGAGGCACATAATTAACAAGCGCGCCGTGGTGACGTCTGCGCAACCTAGACCTTGACATCGCGTCTCGTTTCTCAAGTAGCGTGGTTCGAGGCACCACGCAATCTTACTTGTCATGGTGTTACTACTAAGCTTCCACAATCATACAAAAAATCTATCTACAATATAAACTCAACCCTGCGGACAACAATGGCTTAATCGAACCACTTACGCAAGGCTAGCGTGCATGTTAGCCTAGCCATACGGGATCCCCCAGAATCAGGGTCTGCGCTCTAACCTTGACACTAGCAGATAAAGCTGTAAATATTAATATTTTCTACTTGGAGATACTTAAGGATTTAAAATTTTAAATCTTATGGTATCTCTCTCAAAGGAACTCTATTTAGTCCCAAACTTAGAATTAAATATAAATTTTTATGATGTCTGGAATTTAACAGGAATATAGGTGTATCACCGATCAGATCTTATTATTTCGGACGTAGAGATAAATACAGGTACCAGATTAGACCTAGATAATAATAATAATAATAGCGAGCCAATCCAAAAATAATTTTCACGTACCGTCACAAAATCAGCTATAACTAAAATGAATATTATCATGATTATGGTTTTGGCTAATAGTTAAACAAACAAACATAACATCACGCCCATAATCCCCGAAGGGGTAGGCAGAGTCAAAGGGGCAGCATGCTCCTTCACCAAGTTCAGCCGAGCACAGCTAGTCAAAAATATAATAATATACGACTTTCTGTCAGTTATGTTAAATAAGCCAAGATGATATAATAGATAATTGTTTTTCCTGGTTTCAAGAAATACGGCAGTTGACTCATTAGCAGTTCTTGCATTGTCACTTTGTTTTGTTATAGTTTTAATATAGGCCGTATTTATCATGTCACATGAATCATGATCTATAATACCGTCTAAGCTTCTACTTAGTAGTTGCTAATGGCCATCTTACTCAGATTTTTTGTAATAGTTTCTCGTTCGCACGTACCTACCCCTTTCACTATGAAAGAATATTTATTAACACATTATTATATACAAATACAAATACTTTATTTAACAGTTATTTGCTACTACATATAAACTACATATAATTTCTTAACATAACTTAAATATGCGTATCTTAAAATTAGGTACAGTCGTTTCTTTTGACTTAAATAAAAGTAGGAGCAATACAGGAGATTAAAAGCTGTAGGTCCCACACTAGGAAAGTCCTGTATCGTGGGCACCTGGTGTAAGGGTACATAAATTGCGACAGATCCTGTTCACTGATGCATGCTATTATACTATATTTAGGCTCTTATATACTTAGTCTATTACAAAAATAAAAGTTAAATATGACAACAGAAAGAAAAAAATATAATAAAAAACAATATTAATATGTTTAATGATAATACAATACACAAATGTATGTGTGTTGTGTGTGTGCGTGTGTGTATGCGTGTGCATATGTGTGTGTGTGTATGTATGTGAGTGCGCGCACGCGTATGTATGTGTGTGTGTGTGTGTGTGTGTGCGTGCGTGCGTACGTGTGTGTGTTTGTGGGAGTGTATGTAAGTGGCACGTTAAATATTAAAATTCGGATCTATCTCGAAAAAAAACAGATAGTCTTCCTGACACCTTTTTCGACATTGCCTTGAGGTAACGGTCATAAAGTTACCGAACAAGCATACATTAGTGGTGTATTTCCTACTTTTAATCATTATATACTAAATTCATAAGCTCACTAGTTTGGTAAACGCACCTAATTAATCAAATTATAAAGTTTATAATCCAACGGCTAACTGTGGTTTGTTAGAATTTAATTACGCATCGTAATAATTTATTTATAAATTAATTTACAAAATGGTGCAATGGACGTAAGGAATTACATAAACAAAATAGTTATTGACGTGTGATTCGAAGTATGAGGTACAGTAATGAGAAATATGGTATGACTAATTCGTAAGTCAAGTTTTGTTTGCTAGTTGCTTCTAACAACAATACAACGTTGACGACAAATGTCCCAATTGCGTTAATTAATGCGTGTACGCATGAAATGTTGTTACTTTTAATAATTATTTATTTATTTGGCGGTAGAATCATTATATATTCTATATATGATTATACTGTGCTGTCGAGTTATAAGTGCTTTTTTATGGTATACTAGCTGACCTGTCGAACTTCGTTCCGCCTAACAGTTAATAACACATAATCGGGTTAAATAAATTTAGATGCAAGCTATCCTAACTTTTAAGTTGGATCAGTTTGATCCACACGGACACACAAGCACACGGTGTGCAAATTTGATTAAAATCCGTTAAGTAGTTTCGGAGTCCATCGCAGACAAACAACGCGTGACGCGTAATTTATTTATATTAAGATATGAATAAATATGGTTAAATAGGTATTAATATATATACTAATGGTTTACGGGCTTTTGGGTATGTGACTGAGTAGGCGACGAGCTAGCCACTTGTCACTCCTTTTTCACAGCTTTCCATCCAACCCCGCCCACTGTCCCATGTTGGTCTGGGACTTAAAAAGAATATGCCAACTGTGGTTCTTGCCTAGCATGTCGTAAAAGGCGACTAATATCGGGTTTTGGGTATGTGATTGTGTAAGCGACAAGTTAGCTGCTTGTCACTGCCTTTTCACAATTTTCCATCTAACCCAGCCCGGCTTTGTTTTTGGCTGAATTTTTTGAAGGGGCTTGCTGTCCCTTCGACTCTGCCTACCCCTTCGGAGATTATGGGCGTGATGTTATGTATGTATGTATAAATATATTTCAAAATTGATTCGTTAAGATTATTACACATTGCAATGATGTCCTGGATTTACCTTTTAATCAAGTGACGTTGCCGGATAGCAGTAATTATATCTATTGTCTATTGATTGCAGTAGTGTGTAATAAAACAATTATGGATAGTGCTACACCTGGCTGTAAAACATCTGTGTTTTAAAAATTATATAATCTACTATGTATTATGTTATACCATTATTAACATAAGTCAGTTTATAAAGTGTGTTAATTAAAAAAGGACCTTCTGGTTTTTAAGCCTGGGCCATTTGTTGCTCAGAACTAACATTAAAATCGTAGTAGATACATTTCTCGACTGACGTTTGACGTTAAACATTTAAAAAAATATACAAGAAGATTAATAAGGCAAATTCTGCTATTACTCTTAGAATGTAAGGTATATTTGGTCATCCATCTTTATTCAACGGGTACGCAATACAAGGAAATGTTGTAATAACAGAATATATGACTACTCCACGAAATGAACGTCCTTTCTATTTTGTTTATATTTAAGGCGCCCAAGATGAAATACACATAATAAAAAAAAACATAGTTTCTGTCTGAAATTATACGTATAGAAATAAGCAAAAAATCAGTAATTATGCATGTATAGTAAAGATATAATTACGTTTCCAAAACTCGCGAATTGAAAATTGAAAAGACATCTCCGTTTACCATATACAGAAATAATAATATAATCTATGCTAACTAGTTAAAAATTCCCACTTGTTATCTTCCATATTAAATCTTGTGTTTTTGCGGCAAAAGCGACGGCCATCCGTATATCCACCGCTTAAACTGGTTTGACGGGGGAATTTCCTCCACAGCCTTCTATATTTTATTATTTATACCAACCTTGACGGTATATCAAGATGTGTTACAGTGACTACTGGTACTGCGTCATTGGTCGCGTTGATGTATCCATTTAATTCTTACTTTTTCTTTATATATAGCACACAGTAACATGTTGGTGTTGTATATATTCATATCTGTGCATGATTAAGCAGTCGCCGTCTTGCTTGTTTGTCATATTCCATGGTACAGACAAATTTTAAAATTATTTATATTCATCTTGGTTAATTTATGGGTGCAATGTGCCATAATATTTTCATTTTTAGTAATGGCACAGTTGAACGACCAAGGGTTAAAATACATACTGGCGATACGCAGACGCAATCAAACTATAGTGTTCTAAAAATTTCAAACCTGAACTGAATGTAACATCTATTGACGATGTAAACGCATCATGCAACCTTACTAGTTCCCGGTTTCTTTTTTCTTCTTCTATGAGTGTCTTGTGACGCTTTCTGTAAATACGTTAATGTAAGTAAGTACCTGTATCCATTATATTACCTTAAGTATACAGGCATTTTTTTTTTTTTTTTTACTATATAAGCTTGTTTTTTTTTATCCGCCCATTTAATGGCGTGGACATTAAACAGTAATTGTCCAAAATTAACAAATACTATGTTGGTAGGTAGGTAATGAATTACAGACCCTTTCTTGTTTAAACAAAAGGCAGCATGAGTAAGTTAACGGCTACTTTGTTATTTTGCAAATAGTTGAAATTACATATTTTGTCATGTGCCAATCAAATTTTTGATTCCGGAACATGTTTAAATTGTTAATTTAGTGATTCATTCAAGCCGCATTGTTTACGCTTCTTTGTATCTGAATTGCTGAAATTGTCCGTAAATTTAGGTCAATATATACTTGGGGAATTGTTTTTGTTAGATTTTTATAAAACAAATAAAGATGTTTTTTTTTGTTTTTTGTAAAATGTTTTATTCTTTTACGTTGTTACGACCAAATTAGCTATTTGATCACTTTAAATAACTTTCTAAAATTAAATCTTCAAATAAGACCAATTGACATTGTTGACCTCAAGTCTGCTGACCCCCGAGTACTCTTATCGATTTGTTCACACAAAAAAAGGCCTGTGTGAAGAAATAAAACAATATTTTAAATATTAAAATGGTTTATTTTAATCCTAACTTGTATTTTACACGGGGCAAGAATTTTTATTTTTAATTTGTACATATTGTTGCCGACACTGGCCTCATTACTTTTATATGAATACTTTTTATACCTTTTATTATTTTTGTATTTAAGTTTAGAATTATAATTTTATTTTGATATAAAGTACGAGCTATTGCTTTTCTTGCAGTTTCTTTACAAAATATAGAAGAGAAATATACGTCTGTTCACACCTTGGCAGTCTCTATCATTTGTACATATTATACGTAGATTTAAAAATATTATTTTAAGGCAACCTCTCAAATTTTAGGCTAAATGTTTGATGGTGATTGGGAGATGATTTTTCCCTGACAGTGTTATGAAATTTGTTTATTGTGCACATATTGTGACGTCATTATTGTGCCTGTAGTCCATTCTCTGTATAAAGGGAAACAAAAAACTTATTTACAAAATTAACGCTGTCTATCGACTCTTGTTTATAGTTAGCTTACTTCTATGATATTATATGTAATAACAAATAGATAATAAATTAACCGCTATTTAGTATTATTGATCGGTTGATCCAGTTCGATAGAGAGGTACCCCAGTTCAAGATTGTCCAGTTTAGTGTTTTATTATGACATTTAGTGAATGTGTGGGCCGCGTCGCGCATCGGGGGTAGCGCCCATCTGGAGGCGATACGCGCGACCCCGACCCGCCCTGTCTGCTGATAGTGGTCTGTCCCCGAACCGATCTGTTTGCTTACAGCTTTGTGACATTATTATTATTTTCAATATTTTCCTCGCTCGTGAAATCTCTAACTAACGGACATTACGCCATTTCCGTGGTGGGGTATAAATCTCTAATTCATATAATTCACGCCATTTTTCTTACAGGGTAGACAGAGGACCGAACGCATGACATGGTTCTTACACACCTCATTTGCTTCTTTAACATTCATATATTTGTATACATGCTCTACGGTTATATATATATTAGGGCTTGTAACACCACTTTCGTTAAATCTCTCTTGAGATGGTCATAACTGGATAAGGGACAGGTCTCTTATCCAGTCATGTTATAAACAGGGAAAAATAAAGATGAACGCCTGCCCACACCTATATGTAGGTACATCATAGTAGGTACATCTTCTGTCTGTTTATTGCAAGCGGTGCAATACATAATGCGGATGAGAAAGATCTTCCTTCACCAAGTATTGTTTACTATGTATTTGGTGGATGTTACGTTGAGTAATAGGCTTTGGATCAGTATTATGATTTTCTCTGATTCTCTCCTTCGTGGTACGCTACTACTATGACAAATACATCTGCATTCGTCACAGTACCTATATCATGTCTGGTTAGTCACATACATTTTAGATTTCGTATAGACTTAAAATAGACAGATGTCGCTACAGGCATCATTTAGACTAATAAAAACGTTATTATTTCACTTTTAAAAAATGTATTTTCATAAAATAAGTTTTTTACGTCATTTCTTAGATAATTTATTAAATTTAGGTGAAAAACATGAATATAAAATATTTTCTTCTAAAGCAAACCAAAATAATCTTTGTTTTTAAACCATGAATTTTACACAGATGGCGTATTATTACTAAGAAACAACTAACCTGTGCTTGTAGCGCCATCTTGTATTATTCCTAACAAACAGACTAAACTTTGCTGTAGTTCCAATTACTCACCACTGTCGCTGTTCTTGCGCGAGTTATAGCAGTAACTTTTAAAGTATGAACAGTGACCCTCTGTTCTACGTAGTATATTATTACTCTGTGTCTATATTTAAAATTGCCGCGCACTTATATATATTGATCGTAAGCAGGAGGAAAACTCAAATTCCACGATACCTGTTCACCATGATAAGCTATAGTAATATTCTACTCTAAGTAATAGCTTAACATTTTGTTTTTGTTCACGGAAATAAACATATGCAATGTTGTTGACTGTACGTACCGTAACGGTTACTCATTACAGCTTAATTTTTCTACTAGCTTTTTATAAACTAGTACATTTTAAATAGTTTAACGTCTATATTAATTTATATGACGTATTTCTACGTTGTGTGCACCTCATAATCTAATTTCTGTTTATTTCATGTTGTACTAATTACAGATAAATATAATATAACACTTATCAGCAGCTCTAGTTGAAAAATATTTTAATGATAATTATCTACTCACAGTTTCTGTTTACATAAAGTATTTTTACTTATAAATGAGAACTTAATGTTTTATTGCTTATCTGTAATACAGTAACCTAACCTACCGCAAAAGGATACGCAATTACGTGTTCTTACAATAGGCGATGGCAACAAAGGGACAAAGAGAGTTCAGTGTATTTGTTAATACTGACAACCAATTAGTCACTCCAGTTGCTTATGCAAGTTATAACATTCTGTGTATGGTAAAAGCTGGGAGTCGGTCAGCTGCTGTCAAATGCTCCGGAGCATCGAATGTGCATCCGCTGCATTTCCGATAACGCGTGAGTCAGCGATGCCGCTGAGACGCCGCTGATCTCGGTCCTCGCCTGACAGGTCATTCATAGCCGCCCCTAATCGTACACTCAGCGGATTTCCATTGAAACGGATGTTGTTAGATACCGCGGTCAACATTCGCCTGTCAGTCGCAACGGAATCGCGCACGAGGAAGGTCGCGCTGACGCCCTCCGCGCTACCTGTCACCCGACGCCGCCGTGACGATCTGTAAACAAGACTATCGCGAGCTCACCCGTACACAATTAGTGATAAAAACCTAAACACCACCCGGAAACGATGCAACTATCGCCGCTCGTTAACAGCTAAATATTTGCCGTGATTTTCGAGCCGAACTGGATGCAACGGACCATCTTATTGGTGTCAACGGTGGCGGTGATAAGATAAGAATCGGACGAGAGTTAATTTGAGTATATTATGTCACCTGCTAGTAAATAATATGTTTTATCGTTATTATCTGTGAAATTTATTGAGTCGCGTTCAGTTGTCGATAACGGTTGGGATTGTGAACACTGCGCGCGCGTCGGAAGATGCCAGTGCTCGGTTACGAGGATAGTATGGCTAGCCAGGACATGTGTCTGATGGGGTACGGCGCGGAGTACATGCTGCCCGCGCCGGCGCCCTGGGATAAGGCGCAGGAGCATGCGTATCCGGGGTACCTGTGCAGGAGCAACCTGGACAACGCTCACGGCGCACACGCAGGCGCCAGCATCCAGTACACGGAAGGTTTGTTGACGTGTGGCCTAATCGTCTCTTATATGAGCTAAGTTCACGTTTGCCTACCCTGATTTTGGGCGTTTGCTCACTCGTCTGGATTTAGAGTTATTATAATTATTATGTCTACTTAGATAGGATACTTTTACTTTGATAAATAGTTGGTTATTTTACATCACATTTGCGATTATCATAGTTTCTCTTGTCCAGTGACAGAGAATCCTACGATACGAGTTTCCTATAGTAGCTAGTTTATAAGGATCAAGTTATCGAGTCCAAAGCAAAATTTCCACGTGACAAGTTAATACTCAATCTAAAAACGAAGAATTTAATAATGTTAAATTGATATCACTTCTCAACACTGTAAAACACAATATTAGATAATACGCATTAAAATAAATCGACTATGCTTCCTCGTAAACTACCCTCCATGCTTAACTTAATCATATCAAATCATGCATACCTACTTAATGCTTGTTTTGACACATAAACGAGGTAGTGTTTCTTGGGGATTTGCTTTACATATTGTTACCTTTATGTTTTACCTTATTTAGCAATTTATGCATAAGTAGCAGTACTCAGTATTTTTCCATTAATTTGATATATTGCATATCGTATGCACACATATCTACAAACAAACATGGTTAAGTATTAAAATTTGTTGTTTTTAGTATTTTGTTTTCATTACATCAGACTTTATTGTGCAAGATCAGTAATATTTGCACCTGCACACTTTGTTGTTTGAATACCTTCACAATCTATATAATATAATAGGTAAGTAATTATTTTTAACCGTTCTTAAAATGTATTAAAATAAAAAAAGTATATATTCTATCCACATCAATGCATTAAAATGAGTAATTTTATACAATTCGTGTATTGCAATTGTTAAATTAGCAATCAGTTGGCGAACGTACGTGGTAATAATCATATTTACTTATAACTTTGTTAACTTTGTTAAGTGTAAATATGCTTGTTACTACGTACTAAGCATACGTACAATATTGAGCGTATTTATAATAATTACAATTGTTTGTCAATATTGTCAAATGTGTCATGGTTCGTAACACTTTTTTTTTTAGTTAAATTGTAAGAGTATGACATACCAGTATACATGGGAGTACGCAGCAGGTCTTTGGTCCAAAGGGCGGCAATACAATATTATTGATAGGTTTTATAGTAAGATAGGGAATTTTGGCACAGAATCATTGATAGATTGCAATATTTTTAGACCATGTTTTAAATAATATTTAGTAAATTATAAATAAGGTAAACTATACTCAGAACAATGCCGGGGCTAACACGCGCGCTGTAGACCATAGTCGCGCGAGAATAACGAAGCAACACAAAAGCTTGTAACTTCAAGAGGTTTTAAGATACTATTATAATTGTTAATTGATTCTTTCGATTACAATATTTGACCCGTGTTTCGGTTTTTGTATACATACACTAAAAATAATCTTACACACATAACATCACGCCCGTAATCCCCGAAGGGGTAGGCAGAGTCAAAGGGGCAGAAAGCCCCTTTATACATTCATCCAAAAATAACACTGGACTGTGTTCATGGGCGTACTTAAGGAGGGGCAGTGGGAGGCAAATATTTTATTGCCCCGGGACCAAAAGCTGCGTACTCCCATGGCTGGGTTAAATGGAAAATTGTGAAAAAATATTAACAAGTGGCTAGCTCGTCGCAAACCCGATATACCATAAGTCGCCTTTTACGACATGCTAGGTAAGGAACACAGTGTGCACATTATTTTTAAGTCCCAGACCAGCATGGGACAATGTGGAAAAAAAAAATTGTATACATACATAACATCACGCCCACAATCCCCGAAAGGGTAGGCAGAGTCAAAGGAGTAGCAGGCCCATCTTGTATATGATAAACCATTGTTGCTATTTACTGACGTGAGATTATCTAATTGTTTCAGACAGCGACATCCAACTGGAAACGAGCAGCAGCGAGGCGAGCGCGACCAGCTCGACGCCGCTGTCGCAGCACTGCGCCATCTGCGGGGACCGCGCCACCGGCAAGCACTACGGGGCCTCCTCCTGCGACGGCTGCAAGGGCTTCTTCAGGCGAAGTGTCAGGAAGAACCACCTCTACACGTGCAGGTACGAAGACAAATAGGGGGAATGACACCGCCTGACAATGAGGGTTTTTTTAAAATACAAAATCCGCAAGGTGGCACAAGAGAGTCTCGTGGTCTTATCACTGTTACTATGGGCTCATTGTTGACAGAATGTCAGTTTGTTATAACAAATAACCAATGAGGAGGGTGACGAGACCGCACGTCACAGTTACGCCATCTTTTGGATGTTTTAATTCAAAAAGCCCTCATTGGCATAATTTTAAACTGTCAATATGCTTTCATAGATTTTGTGTGGCAGCGACGTCATGACTTTGATATATATAACTATTAAAATGCCAAGACAAGCCAAGACATCTAAGTTAAATTTTACCTAACTTTTTAAAGTTACCACTTCACTTCAATTTTACTACTAAACTGAATTTGGAACTCGATAAATAATGTTAGATATATTTGGCACTAAAGTTTAGTGTTATTGTTTACAGATTCAGCAGAAATTGCGTGGTGGATAAAGACAAAAGGAATCAATGCAGATATTGTAGACTAAGGAAGTGTTTTAAGGCTGGCATGAAAAAAGAAGGTGAGTGATATTCGCTAGCTTATTCTTCTTCCTCCGTGTATAAATGGGGTTCACTTAGACCATGATCCTGGATTAAACGAGTCCGGTCATCACTTTGAAGCCACTATATCATCTCCGTAACCCTTTAATAGGACAATTTTTGTTTAGGGCAACTAGGCAGAATGGATTACACTTACACGTCCCAGGCCAGGACAAGCTCGTTGGTCGAGTAATCAGAGACCACTGGCCACGAAACCAAGGGTCGCGGGTTCGAATTCCGCTAGGGGCAAATGTTTCATGTGATGAACATGGATATTGTACTCGATTTGCTGTAAAACGCTCTTTCCTTCACCTATACACACACCTTCATAGGTGTTTTTTTTTCGATTCTCTCTGCCTACCCCGCTTGGGAAGTGGCGTGAAGTTTAGTTAGTTAGTATCCATAGCACAAGCATTAGCTTAATTTGTAGCTAGGGAATTGGTGTGTCAGTCAAGAGAATTTTTTATTATTATCCAGGGTTATTTGAGGATGAAGCTTTCTTCACCGTAAATCCGTACTTAGATTTATAAAATTCAGAAGTTATTTCCCGGATCTAAACCCTAACCCCCGCGTCTGAGACGCGTATTGCATACCTACCTATAGAACTACCACCTACACCGCTCTTATTCTTGCCTGTTCATATACCAACTATTTGCAACGCGCTATCTTCTTTCATAAGTAGTCGGCATGATTATCCACTTTATTCAATAACGCAAATAGGGTTTTGAACATGAATTTTAGCGCTAACTTCGAGAGTTTTTGGTAGAAGATAAAATCATGTGGGATACCGAATTTGAGCTTTTTATTTAATTTTTCATTTACTCCATTGGTTTAATTAAAGATATTGAGAAAGTACTCTTCAATATCTAGTTTATATTAATTAACAAAACAAAACTGCACGATTGAAATATGCGCGTCCCAAATTAGCTGTGCTTAGATTTAACGATATTTGAGTGAGTAGTAGAATAGAAGTACTCTTTGGGTCATATAAAAAGAGTAGCTGTGCCCGCGGTTTCCTCCGCGTTCATGGTTAATGTTATATAGCCTATAGCATTCCTCGATAAATGGGCTAACACTGAAATAATTTTTCAAATCGGTCCAGTAGTTCCCGAGATTAGCGCGTTCAAGCAAACAAAAACTCTTGAGCATTATAATATTAGTAATAATATTAGTAGTACATAGATTTAGGATGTACAAGATACACAATGATGGCTCGTAGACATGACCAAAATAAATTTAAACCTGTGTTGGTTGACGTCTATGTGTGGGTTAAAAATAGTGTTGTCAAAGACGCACTTTTACATTATCGACTGATTCAGTTGTATACTTATAATATAGGTATTTAAAACACTTTTTTATACTTTTGATCAATTATTTATGGCATTGATGAAATCAGCAGTTGTATATATTAGGTAAATCGGAATTAGTCGGTAAGAAATCTCATTTGAGGCAGTTCTATAAACAATGAGATGGTAAAATGTATTTCTCGAATATTCAGCGTGTAACGTAAAAAAAAAATAGAAATATGTTTTATGATTTATACCTGTAAGACAAAAAGACATGACTTTTGCTTTGACTGGTGGAATGAAATGAAACAAATAATATATTAGCAACTTTTAATTTGGTGACATTTAGTTATTTAATAATAATAAGTAGTGCAACATATTTTTTGTTGCCGTCATTTGCCGGAAAAAATTTTACTGCAGATAGTGGAGTTCTTACTGGGAGTCCAATCTGGTCTGTCTATAGTCCGCATCCACTTTTTACACAATGCTGGGTTGCTTGGAAACCTAGAAAAATGATCAGTTACTTAATTACCAAATTTACGGAGATAATGAGTTCCCAATGTGAATATAATTATAAATCAACATAACTTGGCTAAACAACTTTGTATTCATGTCATGATGTCGCTAAAAGACGATTAAGTTTTTATCGATACTCGTGCGTCACCGCTTTGTCAAGCACTAGCATAACCAAACTATTTACTTATTTTCCCAAATTCTGTTTATAATCACGATGTATACTTATAAAGATCAATTATTGTCAATATACTATTGTAAACATATTTTTCTTAAGCGATTACTAGCAACAATTTGACAAAATATGGGTTGAAAAAATCATTATTCGGATTATTCCGTCGTGTAACCTCACAATCACGTACAGAACAAGTCACCTTAATTGCACATTTAATATTCTCGATTATAATCCAAGGTTTAGTACATAAATGCACAAATTTCACTGTGACGTAAAAAAGACCGGGACGCTAAGGCCTCTTACTCGCAAAAACAATGACATACAGGTACTTCATTCACTGTCTCTCGGGCGATTTGAATTTCAGCAGGATTTCTCGCTCCCACGTTTTATGTATCTTTTGTGAAGTCAAAAAATTCTAAATCTATGGTATAGATAACACGAAACAAGGTTGGCTGTCTAACATTAATGTCTTGGTTTTTGTATTTTGACAAGCTTGATGGCGCATTCTGTAGTGACCCTGCTCCATGCGCCAAGAGTTGTGGGTTCGATTCCCACCCAGGACAAACATTCGTATGATGAATACTTGTGTTTGTTCTGTGTCTGGGTGTTAATATCCAATATTTAAGTATATATTTGTAATACCACTGTTGATTCTGATATTCGTTACACAAGTGCTTAAGCTACTTACCTCGGAATCAGATCAATATATGTGATGTAGTCGAATATTTATTGATTTATTATTTATTGTATAGAAGACTTTAAATTTAACGTCTTGAACCTATGAAATCCCATGTGAAAAACAAAAATGTTTCTGTGAAATTTTTAAGCAGAAAACTTACATCAGCACTTCATACATTTACCAGTTTACCATTTTTACATGTTTACAAAAAAAAATACTTTTGTCAGTGACAATGTCACAATACAAGTACCTACTGTGTACGGTACTTGGCCGTGACTTGAGAATGCAAATTATTTTTTTGTCAAATAAATATACTTTAACTATGTATGTATCATTTATTTGCCAATTTTGAACTGATGTTTGCGTAGCATTTTTTAACCTTTCTCGTTCTTCGAAATACTCTAATATTCAATTTAATTCTTGTTTTGTTTTTCGTGTAAATGCACCTTTTCTTTACCTATGACATTGTTACCATAAACGTTGCAGTAATATGCATATAAAATTTATGTATAATAATTTAATATATTTTACAACTTTGAATACTCTTCAGAAAATAGAAATACATTATTTTAATGTCACCAAAAATATTAATGTTATACTTTTATGGTCGAAGATTGTTCAAGCTTCACTGTTTAACAATGGTAAACTTTATTTAGTAAGAAGACTAAATCTCATTCAATCATTTTATATATACATACAACTTCACGCCCGTATTCCCCATAGGCAGGGTCAAAGGGACAGCAAGCCCCTTTAACCACATTCAGCCGAAAACAACAGCTGAGTTAGATGGAATATTGTGAAAAAGTAATGACAAGTGGCTAGCCCGTCGCCTACACAATCATATATCTACTCAAAACCCCATATACCATAAGGCGCCTTTTACGATATCCTAGGCGAGGGACACAGATGGCATAAATTAAGTCACAGACTAACATGGGCCACTATTATAATATGATATTATTTACAATTTAATTACGACTATAGAAAACCAAACTTATTTTACTGTTCTACGTATTAAGTGAAATTAGAGATTCAACAAAGTTTCCCCTAACTGTAACCTTAGTTCACTTTGATTGCCTTATTGCATTTAATTGGCTGGCCCGATGGTCGAGTGGTCAGAGACCCTGGCCACGAAGCCGAGGGTTGCGGATTCGAATCCCGCTAGGGGCAAATGTTTCGTGTGATGATCATGGGCATTTGTATTCGAGTCATGGATGTTTATAAACGTATTTAAGTATGTCTATCCGTTCACCTAGTATCCATAGCACAAGCTTAAGCTTAGTTTGGGACTAGGGAATTGGAGTGTAAAAAAAAATGCTTTTAATAGGAAATCACCAAACTGACTCAATTTTACAATGGGACTTGGTTTGGTAGACAAGCGGTAGGTAATTGAACTATGTAGGTACGTGCGTGTCATACAAATAATGTCCAAACACGTCGGACAACGTGAATGAGAGTGGCAAGCTTATGTCCATATCGTGTTACCCTGTTTACTGTGTTGGTAGTTGCTTACACAGAAAATAACAGTAAGCAATGCTAACCTAAACGATACGCTACATACAAATCCTCAGTATAAGCTGTTTATATTTTGCTGTAAAACACTTTTTCCTTCATCTTTTTTAAAATAACATGTAAATACATATATAATACTTACTTAGTAATTCTAAGTAAAATGGATTTAAATAAACAACATCTTCATTCTTGTGCAGATGTTCTTTTTTTATATTTTAGATCTTCCTAGCGTTATGTCCCGTGCTTAGGCGGGGTCCGCTTAGGTCATGATCGAGGATTTAGCGAGTTTGGTAATAACATTGAAGCGACTGCCGTACATAGATTTGAAAAATCCATAGGTACGTGCTCGGATTTGAATCCGCACTCTTCGATTATGAGGCGCGTGTCCTTACCATTGAGCTACCTCTGCTCTTCCAAGCGACTGCCGATCTGACCTTCATAACCCTAAAATAAGGGAACCAGGCAATTTTTGGATCATGGTTACAAATCTAAAGTGGTTTGGATTTGCAGGTTTCATCACGATGTTTTCCCTCACCGCCGAGCTAGTAGTATAAATAAGTACCTACATGCCGTACATAGATTTAAAAAATCCAGTGGTACGTGCTCGGGTTTGAACCCGCGCCCATCGGTTATGAGGCGCGTGTTCTTACAACTGAGCTACCACCGCTCCCATTTTTTTAGATGACAATCATAATTTACAAATCCATAGCTTAACATACTTCATTAAAATAAAGTCAAAGTTAAACCAGAAATCCAAATTGAATAATAAAAAACTTTGAGGTCTAACATAATATTGTAATGCTGCTTTAGACAACCTTCGTGTATTACTATGATATTTTAGCAAAATTACACTAAAACTATTAACAATTTTGAAAAGAAAAATCCAACCGATTCTATGTAGGGGAATTCATAGTTTTCGTTTCAAATTGCGCGCCTCATAACAAACACAGGAGCCTAAATATCAAACAATATTTGCTGGCTTTGTCGCCCTTTCCGGGACGAAAGTCTCCCAATGCTTACCCCAAATTACCGTGTAAACATCGGCTCATTAATTTGTTAGCTATATGCTCGATAACACTTGTCGGCAGCCGTGAGGTTCACCAACCGGTGTTATCTGCCGGGCGCGGAATCATTGCGTTATTACTCAAGCCACTCATTACTCATAAACAACATTTATTCCGTCATAAAGTGGCCCCACGCGAGCCGCGTTCCGCGAAATTCGTTGTTTCCTCAAGTTGAACATGATTTACCTTAAATCCTAAAATAATTGCCAGCGATCGCCGTTGATGTGAAATTAACATTTTATAACCAAACTTCTTACAGAATCCATGTTTATTGCGTCGTCCATTTCTAATATACCTACATAGCTTGATAAAGCTTTATGATAACGCATATGTAACACGATTCTGCGTTTTATGCGTTTATTATTTATTGTTTTCCCTATCTATCTATTGACGGCTACGATAAATATTAATCTTATATAAGGAACTTATTAGATTATGTAATTAAATTAAAAAAAACATGACATTGCACAGTGTGTGAATCAACCGTGAATTTAATTATATAATAATAACAGCCAAGATGACACATACCAATTTAATTTACGATACTTATCTGTCGATGGAACATTAAATCTCGCTTTCGATAAACATTTTTTTTGGAGATAATCGTATTATCCAAGTGGAGATATCAGCAGCGAGGTATTGAGTCAGACATGGTGTTGCTACGTACGCCTATCAGAAAAATGTGTTGCAAAATTAATGCAGCCGTGTCTGAATATGGCTACCACCCCACTTCGTAACCGATAGCCTAGTATAATGAAGTTTAATAAACAATGGTCCGATAGCTTAATAAAATATGTAAGGCGAAAACCAGCCGAAGCACATCCGAGTGCACGAATGTCAACAAATAAATAAGCCCTTATCAATAAAGTCTAGCCGGCTAATAAATTAGCTTGTTAATATTCATTGCAAGGGGATTCCACGGATATACCTGTTTTGTGAATCCGGTTTGAAATTTCTGTATCGCTGTAAATTATTTTAAAAGTTTATCAGAGCGAGTGACTCATCTATAAAACTTCTAATCCGTCTCCATGCATGAATATTATAATTTTACATAATATTTTAAAATACTTATCGTTTATCCTTTTGATTCGGAAATGGAAATAATTGTTTATGTATGGCCCAACCTAACTGAATCCCCTGTCTAAGGGTCTAGTCTAAGAATCGCTAAATCATGGTCCAAGCAGATCTTAATTATTAATGGCCCGCTAGGAAATATATATATATATATATATGATGAAATTAACTAGTCATAAAGAACAATGTAACTAATGGTTTAAATACACTTGGCTTAAGCGTATAAAATAAGTAATATCCGAATATCCGACAGCATCACATACATAGATCTGACTCGGAGCTAAGTAGCTTAAGCACTGGGTGTTACGGATATCAGAATCAACAGTGGTATTACAAATATATACTTAAATATTGGATATGAACACCCAGACACAGAACTAACACAAGCATTCATCACACGAATGTTAGTCCTGGGTGGGGATCGAAGCCACAGCTCTTGGCGCATTAGGCAGGGTAACTACAGAATGCGCTATCGAGCCAGTCCATGGTTTAGTTTTAGTTTCAGTTACAACGGATACTAACGAAATTTGCTAAGTTTTTTTTCAATTGTACATTAACGCTATACCTATATTAGTGAGAAGAGGTAAGAACCTCAGAATTTGCACGTACCTACGTGTTTCGCATTATCATATTACCTTAGCGTTGACGTAACGCGTGGTCTTACACAAATATGACTTGACACGTATTAAAATGAAGATACGCGTAAGACCAGGCTTAAAATATTGTCCAACCCCTTACAAATGGATGTATTGTAATTGCATTATTTGTTTAATGATTTTTACAAACTACCCAATTGTCGACAACTGCTATCAGTACAAAATATGTACTACTGTAGACATATACATACATAGTCTGTGTATGTACATACGCGTTCATTATACCGTGGAAATTATTCCCTCCGCAAAATCTTGCTTCCGTACAAAAACTCAATTAAAACATTTGTAGTGTAAATAAACTTTAATAAATCGAATACTACATCAATAATATCTCTAGCCTCTAGGCCGTTATATTATTTAAAATACTAGAGGTGGAAAACGAAAATACGGCTCGCTCGTCCCTAACCCCAATGGACGTCGATAGTACATAACAAAGGTCGTTAAAATTAGTTTTCGTTCCTTGTTCACAGCCGTGCAAAACGAGAGAGATCGCATCAACTGCCGACGGCCGTCATACGAGGAGCCCACTCAGGCCAACGGGCTCTCCGTCGTGTCGCTACTCAACGCTGAGCTCCTCAGCAGGAAGGTCATTGACGAGGTAGTGCACACTTCCTCACACATCTTTGTACATACATACATAATGTCACGCCTTATCCCCGAAGGGATAGGCAGAGTCAAAGGGACAGCAATTTAGCCAAAAATAAAACAGTCCTTGGTTAGATGGAAAATTATAAAAAGTAGCGACAAGTAGCTAGCTCGTCGCCTACACAATCACATACCCAAAACCTGATATACCATTCGTCGCCTTTTACCGATATGCTATGCAAAACACAGTTGGCACATTCTTTTTAAGTAGTGACTAGGTAGTACTACTTTTGCACAATTTTCCATCTAACCCACCCCAGTATTATTTTTGACTTCGACTCTGCCTCTTCTTCAGGGTACGGGGGCGTGATATTATGTTAATATTTATGTATGTAAGTAAATACGAACTTCGTGGTAAACCGTGTGTAATATGTAATTATATTTTCACAGACAATAAACGTGTCGGACGCAGAGATCAGCAACCGCAAGCTGGCGAAGATCAACGACGTTTGCGACTCGATCAAGCAACAGCTGCTGATCCTGGTCGAGTGGGCCAAGTACATCCCCGCCTTCACGGAGCTGCACCTCGATGACCAGGTACCTCATATATTCATACATATCTATCTACTATGTTTAGGGTAGGCAGAGCCCAATATGAACCACTCCTTCTTTCACCACTGCATCTTGATGACCAGGTATTCCATACCTACATACCATCACGTCCGCAATCCGCAAAGAGGTAGGCAGAGTACACGGAACCACTGTTCTTTAACCACTTTTTGCCAAGAATATAATTAATTGGATACGATAGATTCCTCAACGCACATTGATACCCAAGATCCATTCAGTAGTATTTATGTGAAAGATAAACAAACATCCATGCATACTTACAAACTTTCGCGTTTATAATATTAATAGGGATAGCGCGTAATATATATTGTTACATTGTTAGCAATATTGTTAGCCATAACATGGCTGGCATATTATGCTCTGTTAGCGTTCAAGACGTATGCTTGATCCTATGCGCTATGCGCTATTACCAGGTGGCGCTGCTGCGCGCGCACGCGGGCGAGCACCTGCTGCTGGGCTGCGCGCGCCGCTCGCTGCACCTCAGCGACGTGCTGCTGCTCAGCAACAACTGCATCATCGCCAAGCACCACCTCGACGGGCGCATGGACATCGACATCAGCATGATCGGCATGCGCGTCATGGACGAGATCGTTAAACCGCTACGCGAGATCGACATCGACGACACTGAGTTCGCGTGTCTGAAGGCGATCATATTCTTTGATCCTAGTGAGTATGCGCTGCTGACTAGTCTGTCTCGAGGCAGATCATATCATTAATACATACACATACTGTCACGGCTTTTTCCCATGGAGGTAGACGGGAGGTAGATCACATCCGATCATATTGGTTGACCTTAGTGAATACTACCCCTAAACTTTAAAGTTACATAGTGCGCAAGCGCAATCAACAGTTAATCAATCAATCACTATTCTTAGAGTAAACCTATCTTAATCTTTTATTATCTTTATATATTAAAATTAATTATCACATGTATGACGGAGCATGAAAACAAATTTTAGAAGATTGCTTGGAAAAAATCGATTAGTATTTTTTTATATTTACATGATATTCGGCTGAAGACGTCATTTAGGGACAGTCCGTATTACATGTCTATGGAATGCGTAAGTGCACATTTACGTATAACCTTAAAGATCAGGGAGTGATCCATAATACTAAATCTAGAACTGTGTACAATATGGAGATGTTATTCAATCGGTATGTTTTATATGATCCGCAGACGCCAAAGGTCTATCCCAGCCGCAGAAGATCAAGCAGCTGCGCTACCAGGTGCAGATCAACCTGGAGGACTACATCAGCGACCGGCAGTACGACGGGCGCGGCCGCTTCGGCGAGCTGCTGCTGTGTCTGCCGCCGCTGCAGAGCATCACGTGGCAGATGATCGAGCAGATCCAGTTCGCGAAGCTGTTCGGCGTAGCGCACGTGGACAGCCTGCTGCAGGAGATGCTGCTCGGAGGTATGCGCATCGACGTGGCTCTCCTCTTTAAGCTTTGTTCTTTCTTATCATCTTCTTAGCGTTATCTTCCGGGCTCAGTCGGGGTCCACTTAGGGCAAGTATACACAGGCCGATTCGCCGCAACTCTTGACCTAGCGTCGAATGCTAAAGTCGCGAGTTTCATCTCCGCGCCTGAGTGAAAATTTCTCGACGAAACAGGTATATTCGTTTTGGGTCTGCGTGCATGTTGGTATCTTCGTTTATTCTGATTTCCACAACACAAGTGCA